>OU015497.1:126561892-126673420 GCA_907164885.2 Dolomedes plantarius | reverse complement strand
AAAAGGGTGCTTTTGTGATAGAAGCTGTTTTAAAGATGTGCGACTGAAGCATATTTACTTTAAAAGCGAAACGTGAAAGGTCTGTGAAGAAAATGCCAGAGTTCAAGGAACTTTGCTAGTCTCACACTATTAAACATCGTATTGTATAGCTCCATAGAATTATTAACATTAAAAGTGTATTTTCTAATACACGTGGATGATAAATTAATTTGAATAAATTAAACAATTTTATAAATACTACCCCCCATATATTACAACTATTCAAGAGAAAAATCTACTGTATTAAGAGTCCTTATTGCGGGTTTAAGGCTGCTGAATACTAACACTATTGGATTCGCTCACCTCAATGTTATCCCATGGAGAAAAAGTATCCAAGGAAAGCCGACTTGGATTGAAAGTTCTTTTAAAATTGTACTCCGTAAAAGAGAAAGAACTTTTACACCTTGAAGCATTTTTTGTTAAAAAAATGCAAATAATATTTTAAAATTCGGGGAAATTATTCAAGGAAAAAATTTGGTATAGTGTGTTTTAAAAGCTCGTAAATTCCTTCGGTGGACGACATTTATAAAATGAATCGTATTGCGAGGTGCAGAAAAAGTTTAGGCTATCTGAAAATACCCTTTTTATTTGATTATCAGCATTAATGTAGCTGTAAATAGTAGACAAATTTTCTCCATAATTTAGCAGAGTTGCACGAATTCAATAGGGTTAGTACACGGCAGCCTAAAGTGTTTTAAAACATACATACGCATATGAAGGGTACTTCAGAAAAGATAAATAATGTTTTCCCTTTATATATCTCATTGATAAGGATAAAACTGACAGATCGATGTGAGCATTAATGACAACGGAGTAAAAAATTATACTTTTCTATTTACAAAAAAATACTCTAAAAATACTTGAAGAGTTGAGGAATAATTTAAAATATGAATGAATGATTACATATCGTCATTCTCTAAAGGTAAATGAATAAATTTAGCATTCTCTCTTCACATTGTAAACGGTCAATGACTGATTCTTTTTTAGGACTGGCTATCAACTATAGATTGATTTATGATGTATTTACCTAAAAAAAATAGGATTAGCTATTTCTGAACACGAATCTATTCCGGTTAGTAAAATACACTGCAATAGTTTTTCAAACAGGATGATAAACATAATGCAGCACTTAGAGTTTGAAGCATCTATTGAGATTAGATGTATCAGATCATTAAATTTCAGTGAATGACATTTAAAAATAGAAGAGTCAAATGATTTATACCAAATACATAGTCATCTTATTTTAGATGTATTATAAAATAGGGGTGTATATCTCGAGCAAAGTGATACAATGTAATAAATCCCATTTAAAAGAAAAAAACTCGAAAATGTTTCACAGAAGAAATTGTTTGCTTGACTTCCCACATTAGCTCGTAACTGATGTATAAATAATGAATGAGAGATACCACTTACCATAAATGATAAAAATGTATGGAGTGCTTGGGTTGCAAGAGACTGAAGATGAGTTATTAATGCTAAAAATCTATATTTAATATTTTTTCTATTCTTTATATACCTGATCTCAATATTCGAAACAGCTAATGTGACAGCATGCAAGATTTAATGGTAAATATTGTAAAAGTGGTAAACTTCTAATTTAATCCATCAGTTAATTATATTTAGAGATTGTCAAGAAATTTATTTTTAGCGTTAATTTGAGCAGCTGATTATCACCTTTACTACCAAAAAGAATGCCGGCAGTTAATGTGATAAAAAATAACTGAAATTATATATATCATGGATAAGATTTTCTTTTTTTGCCCTCTTATGTTAGAATTTTTTTAATAGGTGAGGCTTCATCAAAGTAGATGTGTTAAGGTATTTCCTTGGACTTAGTTTGTGGGATGAGAATCACATAGTTTTAAGCTTATTAAACACTCTTTGTGTTTATAATTATCAATTTTATATTAACCAGGCTATGACGAAGTTTTGGGGGTTCATTAATTGATAACTGGTGGTAAACAGTACTTCTTTATTTCTAATTAAGTTAATAGGTCGTCTATATGTTATTTTGAGTGAGTTAGAACTGTTTTATGTTCTTATATTGTAGCCTTTGTGTGATACTTTGGGATGAGGAATGTCCAGTGCCTGGAAAAGAACGCCGGTACGTGGCTAGAGAGCTAGTATAAATTCTAAAGTTGGTTGTTCATAGGTGCATTTAAAAAAGGGGTTGTTCTGGGTTACAGAAGTAAAATTTTTGGGACTAGTAAAGTTTGAGAGCATATATATATATATATATATATATATATATATATATATATATATATATATATATATATATATATATATATATATATATATATGTATACATATAAATATATATATATATAATATATATATATATATGTATATATATATATATATATATATATATATATATATATATATATATTATATATATATATATATATATATATATATATATATATATATATATGTATACATATATATATATATATATATATATAATATATATATATATATATATATATATATATATATATATATATATATATATATATATATATATGACGAGAATATAGTTATATTATACACGAGATATAATAAGAAACGTATTCTGCAAAGCCAAGAATATTAACCTTTTATGACTGTGAAATTACTGTTACTCACAGACATACTAATATGTAACTTTATTATATTCATGAACACGAATCGTGTAAGTTTCAATTCAGCTTTTAATAAATAAAATATGAATGTACTCCTGTCTCTGAGCTGATTTGTTTTAGTGATGTCTGTATCAAACAGATCATATTCCAAAAAAAAAAGAAAAAAGTAAAATCGTCCCGTTCAACCTTTAATATACGATTAATTTTGGGAACAAAAAACGTTCCATGCATTTTTCCTTTTTTGTGGTTGAATAGTATCTATTCTAATTTCTTTTTTTTTTCTGGGACATCATGACTAAGTCATCATCGAACAATGAACGTCTGGGATTCATTTTGTGAAGACCGCCAAGTTGCGCCATTTTTTTTAGTCAAAAATAGAAAGTCGTCGATCTTTTAACCAATTTCTTGACATTTATGAAGAAAAATCGTTGACACGGAGTAATATCCTTTCTATGAACTTGACTTCTGTATAACAGGTTTCAAGTTTAAAAGAGCATGGTCACTTTTTTCTTTTTTTATGGACATTTGATGGTGCAATATTGCAAGTTCGTGGATTTATTTATTTTTACTTTTTATTAATTTAATAATATTTCAGAACATACAACAGACTTTCATTTCATCTAATAACGTGTAAAACTCTGTAAATTGATCAGACGTGACTGAATTTAGTTTTAGTCAAATCATTTAGTTTCAGTTTTATAAAAATATATAATGATGCTAATACCTAATGGTTTAAAAATAGTATCATTTATACCTTTAGAGCCACTTAAATTTCATATACACGTTTAATTATTGCAGGTATATGTGCAATTATTAAACGTGACATAAGTGAGAGTACGGCTCAGTACCTTCCATGTGGATTCTGGATTGCAGGGCATAATTGTCACGATCTCACTGGATACCATTCGGATGCCAGAAAAGTTCAAGTTTACTAGTCCCTCATTTCCAGGATGATTTTTTATCACTTGTAAATTGTCGCAGGGCGTGCGCGGGGATTCAAGCATCGTTGAAGCATTGACTCTCATCAGTAGCAGTTGATGGCTCGGGCACTCAGGTTCCCATGCGGGATGTAACTCTCATCACTCGGAGTGGGCTGGATCGGGCACTCAGGTCTTGTGCGGCGTTGATGCTCAGTTGTAGCGGGGCTCCTCAGTAGTAGAGCCTATTATTCTCGTCATAGTTTGCTGCAATCATCAGCCTATTCTGCATCGGTAGTGGGACTGCTGCACACCGTATCATCTCTAAAACTTAACTATTCATTATCATTATCGACAATGGCTATCCTCATCTCTAGGCTCCCGTTTATTACCAGCTCCCATCACCGGAGTATGCTCGTTCTTTCGTTGTAGCAGCTACTTTTTATTAGCTCAGTCTCCGAATATCTGTAAACCAATAATTTTTTAAATCCATATCATATCTTCTCTAATATTTCCTTCTGATGTTTTTAGTCCCTCCTTTCCTTTTTGCTTTATTGGTTAGCACCTTCTTTCCCCTTTTTAATTAATGTACTGCATATATTTATGCTTTTTTTTCCTCTTCCATTCCAGTCTTTCGGCGAGCCGCCTCTCAATATTTATATATGTCACTCTCGTTCCCACGTTTCTCCGAATCATTTTAAATTTTCCCTTCTTCTTTTTTAATTATCCCCAATTAACTTAGCCTTATCCATGGTATTTTCCCATGCATTTTTTAATTTAAATCTTAATTCTTTGATGTCGCCAACATAACCTCGTGACATATATATATATATATATATATATATATATATATATATATATATATATAAATATAATTTTTTTATAAAAATCTCCCATAATCTACTCTAAGAAAGGTTTCATAATATAGTTCTGCGTATTTAATTTCAACTTCTTAACTTTTGGGGAGTATACAATCACCTTCGATCTGAGGGTTCTCGGATCGAATCCCGACAAGCATTATTAAATACCTCCATGTCTAGATCGGATATCGGCACGTTATATCCGTATAACGGAATGTCCATATATACGGTCAGAGAGGTTGGGTGAGGGTACGATGTCCCCAGATGTCGCTCCTGTGGTTGATAGATCAAAATTGGGGTGGCACTCGAATAAATCAGACTCCGACCTTTCTGGTGTCATTGTAAACCGGAGCTGCACCCTACAGGCATATGGCCTATATGAACCTGGTCTGGAATACTTCCGTTCAGGGGGCATAAGAAACAACAACAACATTCCATGATATGTACGTATGTTTGGTAAAATATATGTATATTTATCTTTATCACACATTTGTATCACCCTGAAAAATTATGGGTAATATTTGAAAAGATTGCGGAATTATAAATATCCTTTAACATTCCTTATAATTTATTCTTTATATTAATCCTCCCCTATATTGGTCCTTCAATATTAATATTACTAAAAAAATTTAATCCATTTGTTCTGTTCTTAACAGAAATTTGGAATTATGTCATGGGCTACAAAAGGAAATTATTAGCTGACGTGTGATATTGAGCACAACTGTAATTTTCCCGCAACCATGCGTTTCAAATTCTTTTTCAGCACGTCATCGCTTATCTTTCTAATCTAGCTTGCTCTACTGCATAAAAAGAAGAATATGTCACCACATCAAATAATCATGTCGTCACGTAATTACCTTACTAGCACCACTTTAACAAAGCAGTATTTTTTCAGTCAGATATTGCATCGCAAGCTTTAATTTGAGGAGTGGTAAGGTGTAATGATGACTTATGTAGTAAAACCGATATCTTTAGGAAGGAATCGTCAAATGTTATTATATTTCATTCTAATTCTTACTCAATATCTATTAATTCAAACTCTTTAAGTATGCTAAAAATTATTATAGATTTTTTTAAAGATATTTGCGCTCATTTCTAAAGGGTTATTAAAAATTTAGGTGATCAAATTAAAAAAAAATACCAAAAATAGAGTAGCGTCCTTATTTGGGAGGCAATTATATACTCTCAAAAATATATCATATACATCGCATCTGTTGTTTTCAATATCTATAACAATTTTTTTATTATAAGAATTTAATAGAATAAGAATATAAGAATTTTTTTTCAATGGAAATTGGCATTATCCCAAGGCAAAAGATTTTTTTTTTGTTACAGCTGTTCTTCGGGGATCATTAACACAGTGGAAAAATGATTGAAATTTTTTTTTATATATATACAGCAGTTGTTCGTCAGTTATTAGAACAGTGAAAAAGGATTGAAAATCTATTCTAACTAAAAAAATTACACGTACTTCTATCTCTTTTGTCTTTTATAAGACTTTTCGCAAATTTGTGCGCGCAAAATTCTGACTACCTTACAGATAAATTTAAACCTGAGACACATAAGAAGTCAAGATAAAATTTCTCTCTCTGTATATATATATATATATATATATATATATATATATATATATATATGTGTGTGTGTGTGTGTGTGAGTGTGTGTGTATACAGAGAGAGAGAAAGAGGTAAACATTGGTTAAATCATTTTTAATCAACTGTAGTTTCCTTTTATTTAAAGAAGGATCATGTTATAAATGTCAATTTATAACATGTTATAAAAGTAATGATCTAACTCAAATTGAACTTCTTATAAAATAAATTCTAAGGTTTTTTTATATAAAGCAATCATATCACTCTTTGTCATGGTTATGGACTCCAGAACAAGAAAAAAAACTTAAAACACTTTTCTTATCGGTGAAGCCTAGTTTCAAATAATTGGCTATATAAAAAATAAAACACAAAAATGTCTATGCAGTTGAATAATAATAAAAAAATTAACTCTAAAATAACAATCGCTTACATAACCGTTTCAGTGTCTTGGAATTGGCTTTGAATCTAATAAAACAACTGAGTACTGTATTTTTGTAAAATGAGGATATCTCGAACATTTTATAATGTCAAGTGAAACTACACTGCTGGCCACCCAAATTGCAACACCAAGAAAGACAAGAGATATCACAACAAAATTTATTTTGTAGATAACATATTGACCAAGTATCAAATGATTAAATTTATAGACTTCTGTGAAGTGTGGTTCCTGCCCAAATAAGTAGCCAGTGTAGCCGCCATTGCTGGAGATCACCGCTGCCACACGCCTCGGCATTGATTCAAAGAGACTTTGGATGAGTTCTTGGGGTACAGCAGACCAAGCAGCTTCCACACGTTGCCAAAGTTGATCTGCTGTGGCAGCTGGGGATGGAATCTGGGTCAATCGTGGAGCAACCATGGACCACGTGTTTTCTATCGACGAAAGATCCGGAGAACGAGGCGGCCAGGGAAGCAATTCAATCTGGCGATTGACGAAGAACCGTTGGACAATGCGTGCCACGTGTGGTCGCGCATTATCCTGTTGAAATATGGCTGTGGGCAAGCTCTGAAGGTAAGGAAGGACAACTGGCTCCAACACCTCGGAGATGTAGCGCTGGCTGTTTAAAGTACCGGCAATGCGTACTAGAGGTGTGCGAGAGTGATATCCAATACCGCCCCATACCATAATACCCGGTGCAGGACCAGTGTGGCGGTGCATAACGCAGCTGTTCAGCATCCTCTCTTCACGGTGTCTCCAGACTCGAATGCGACCATCGTGGTGTTGCAGACAGAAGCGTGACTCGTCAGTAAAGACAATTTCATTCCATTCTGCCGTACACATCTTTCTGTCATCGCACCATTGGCGGCGGAGACGTCTGTGGTTCTGCGTCAAGGGTAGACAAAGCAATGGACGTCTTGCGGACAGACCACTCTGCTGTAAACGGCGTCGAATGGTACGCGCAGACACTGGATGATGCGCTACAGACTGCATGTGCTGTGCTATGGTTCGTGATGTGACTGAACGATCCGTCACTGCCATGCGCACAATTTGCCTGTCATCACGTGAAGTGGTGCGCTGAGGTGGATGCGAACGAACACGCCGATCCGTCGTACCCTCCTGCATCCAACGATCACATATCCGCATTACAGTTGTTTGATTTCGTCCAACACAACTACCGATTTCCCTGAAAGATAATACACAATCTCGGTAGGCCACTATCCTTCCTCTGTCGAACTCGGACACTTGATCAAAGGATGATCGCTGTTTTCGACGACGCATAATTGATCGTTTTTTTGAAAAAACCACAAGAAAAACACAATTGCCGAACTTGAAATCGTCGAAATCTCCAAGCCTTAAATAGCGCTTTGAAGTGTCGCCACAGGCAAGCGTGATGTGCGTCTGCGCTGAAATTCTAATCATTTGCATATCTCACCTCTGCTAATGCATGTTGTAAATTTCATGTTATTTGCATGTTTCCTTCAGGGTGTTGCATTTACTGTGGCCAGCAGTGTATTTCGACATTTAGAAGAGCTACTTCCATACTTTTGTATCTATTTTAAGCTTCAAAAATTTCAAATGGTGTTTAATAAATTTATTTTATATAACGTTGGCGAAATTTCAATCCCACATTGTTTGAATTCTCTTTATTCACCTAAATTTCTTTTCTAACGAGACTGCTGGATATGATTAATATAAAGAAAGTGACCTTAGCTGCTGCATTTTATTGCCAACTTGAATGCAGTTTATCTATTTAAATTAGAAGAGGCTAAGCTAAGTTACTTTAGAGGTTATATTATAACGTTGTTGGACAATCAGCTTTACTCTAAAAATATGTTGCAAAAATATGTTGCTTTCTCTAAAAATATATTTTTTGAAACATTCGTCTAGCGGGATCAAGTTTTTAACCAAAATTGTTTAACTTCGAACTACCAACTGAATGAATTTAAAATCTACGAATGACAACTAATCCACCAAGATGCACGGAATTTTCATTTTTCGAATACTGTTGTCTTGTCTCTTTTGAAAAATGTCCAAAGATTTAAGACGGAAAGTGTCAAGAAAACGTTTACTGCAAAGTGAACGTAAGGAAAAGTCACTTTTTATAAAAAGTAATAACCTTATAATTTGTATTTAAATGATTTTGAAGTTGGTGACATGATCTACTTTATCTGTTAGATTTTTTTATTTAAAGTAATGCAATGCAGAAATGCATTGATTTATGTCTGATGAAAACTTAACTCATTGTCGTCAGACATTTGAAAAGCTCTCACTTGGGGTTTATGAATGTGTGTAGTATGCTACAATGATTTAGGGACAGTTGTTATAACTGATATATCACTATACATATTTGTTATGCACTGTCAAATCGATAGGCTTTATTAATTCAAAATATTACTTAGAAGTTTAAGCCTATTAATTTCCTATTAAAATCATACTTAACAATGTTTCACGACTTGTTATTTGCTGTGAAAGACTTCTTAAATCCAATATGTCTCAATAGGGATAAAATTCTATGGGCATATATGAGGTTGTAGCAGCTATTATTTTTTATTATTATTTGTAACGTATTTAACGAGTAGCTATCGAACAATCAAATCACAGTCAAATTAATTTGAATAACTAATTTATTTCTAAATCAGCTAAAGATGATTAAGATTGTATATACAATAAAATGAAGAGTTACAGGATATCAATTCGATGACCTCACTAATACAGTCAAATGAGACCGTTGAGATAAAGTCTCAGATGATTCACTAGCTCTAAGGCCGTCTGCACACGGAGCAACTCAAAAGAAACTGATAACTGACTCCAGTCACAAACCAGTCCGTGATGAGTCGTAACCAATGTAATTGAATGGAGCCACGCACACGGCGCAACTGGTTACAAACTCGTCCGACGAGTTTGTAACCAGTTCTCCATTCAATTACATTGGTTACGACTCATCACGGACTGGTTTGTGACTGGAGTCAGTTATCAGTTTCTTTTGAGTTGCTCCGTGTGCAGACGGCCTTAATCGGCTCGAGTCCGGTTGGGCCCTCGATGAACTTATTTTGCAGAGCGGATGACTGCGTAGAATAATTTTGATCAGGATGATCAGGACAGATAAATCTCTTCTTGAGATATCTTCCAAAACTAAGCTTAATAGACCTAAGCTTATATCTCTCTTCCCGAAAAATCATGCTGACGCTACAAGTCGGCGAAACGAGTCCTACTGGGCCCTCTTTATATCCATCACGACCCGGTTGCTCGGAGTTAACGTTCTCAGCTTGAGAAGAAACAGCTAACTATTCTAGCCAATGAAAAGAATCTTACTGAGACTTCGTTATAGCTTTGACGACCTGGATGGCCCGAGTTGTCATTCTGAGTTCGGCATAAAATCGAAAACTAACTTTTTTCAAAGTCTCTTCTAGTGGATTTCGGCTTGTCTCCATCGTCTAGACAATTTGCATATAGCTTTCCTATTGGCGCTTGCATCCGTGATGTTATATTTCGAACTCCTCATTTGCCGGAGCTTCGGCGCCAGGATGTCCGAGATTTTCATCTCTGCCTTTTGGGGGATTTATCTTAATCAATTTTGGTGGAACCCGACTGATTGGTCATTTAGAGGTACTGTCAACTTCACGCCAGGCCGGTGCCGCTCCGACTCTTCTTTCTTCTGAGCGCGTCACCACCTGCTGCTCGGACAAAGGGATGACTGCCCTCAGGTCTTAACGGTGTAAGGGCCTGTTCACATAGGAGTCCGTTGCGTAGCGTTAAGGAAAAGATGACGTTGAGACGAAAATCAACCAATCATAGGAGTTAAAAATTTCATTTCTAATCGTTTGGAGGTTTGTCATTGGTTAAATATATTTCAATACTTTAACGCTCCGCAACAGACTCCTATGTGAACAGGCCCTAAGAGTTCATCTCCTCGGGCTGGGAATGATTTTAATTATTGGGAGAATTCATTTAATTCGTTACATATTCTTTTTTTGTGTTTTCGGTATGGCAACATTAATTTTTTGTTAGTTCTAAATTGATGTAGATGTAATTGTTAATTATTAAAATGGTGGTATTTAGAATGTGTGCTATTAATTCTTACAAAAGATAAATATTATGTGTGCCGCTTCGAAATAACGTAAAGTTTTGAGAATAGAGGTTAGTGTCTTTTACTAACTAGAGGTTAGTGTCTTGTAATAGTAGTATCTCGTCAGTTTTCTTATGCTGGCGGATTTATGTAATTTACTTGTTGTGCATAGTTACATTAACTGGTGACCCAGACGTGATATGAACAGGCAACCTTCGATAAATTTATGTTTTTTTATTTACATTTGAATTGATACATGAGGTTTCATGTATTATTTAATGTTGATTTTCCTAATGTCCCCTGGCCGGGATCTTTAGGCCGGGTCCATATAGGCATCGGGCTAAGTAGTGCGGCCCCTTTTTTATAATAGCACCACAGGATCGGAATCCGACTTGGCTAGGTGCCAACACCATTTTAACTGAACACCTCCCAGGGGCGACATCTGGGAAGATCGTACCTTCCCCACTGATCTCATAGCAGGACTCTCCGGTTTATGGATTTAACGTGCCCATCCCCGGCCTAGACAAGAAGGTATTTAACGACGATTGTCGGGATTCGATCCGAGCACTCTCATTATCGAAAGCTGAAGCGCTATCGATAGGTTACCTCGGGACCACATTATTTAATGTAATTCAGTGTTGTTATTAAGTATAAATACAATGGCTTATAAAGTATAAATACTATCATAATGTTGTCAAAATGCTGAAAACATGTATGACATTTTAGATATCAGTGCGATTTATCAATTTTTTAGTTGAACCAAGCTTTAAAATATTCAAACTAGAAACGTGCAAATTATAATAAATCGTCTCTAAAAACATACATTGTATGTAAAATACTTAAATGGATCAATTTCACCCTAACAGAAAAGCATGAACTTGTATCCTTTCTTTCGCAGTATCATTCAACTGGCAGGTTTCCAGTTGGAAACTATCCCATTTAATACTTATGCATCTTAAATTCCCATTCTTAGTCGCAAATTCAATCATTTTAGTTACTTTCACGGCCTTCACGTTTACGCCAATGCGTAGTACCAGAACCCATTAAAAGATCTATATTTGAAAGCAAGTTTGGATGAATTTTGTTTAATATTTAAAGGTTTTGGATATAGAATTCCTTTAGAATTATTATAGAAATATTATAGAATTACTTATTATGAAGTCGAAGTAAACAGATAAATACAATTGTGATACAGCTACTTTTATTTCAGAAATACGTGTATATCATATGGGATAGAATACAAATGTAAAAACTTGAAAGAGAAAATTAGTTTAGTAAATGAGTGGTTTATTGAGAGAGAACTTTTTCTTAAAGCTGCTGTGCACTAAAACTATAGGATTCACTCACCTTAGTGTTAACCTATGGAGAATGTGTGTTCAAGGATTGCCGACTTGGATTGAAGGATTTTGAAAAAAAAAATGTACTCTGTAACAGAGAAAGAAATTTTACACCTTGGGGCAGTTTTCATTAAAAAAATGCAAATAATATTTTTAAATTAAAATTGTTCAGGGAAAAATCTTATAGAGTGTGTTTTAAACGCTCATCAATTCTTTTGGTGGACGAAATCTATAAAATGAATCCTGTTGCAAGGTTTAGAAAATTTCAGGCTATCTGAAAATACCATTTTTATTAGATTATCGGCATTTATGTATCTGTAAATAGTAGACACATTTTCTCAAAAGGCTAACATTGATGTGAGAGAATCCAATAGGATTAGTGCACAGCAGCTTTAAAATCTAGTGACCTCAATTTTCAGTAAACAATCAAAGTCAATGACACATCTGATTTTACATTCAATAAGATATCTGATATTACATTCAATAAGACATCTGATATTACATTCATATTGGCTACATATACGTCACCATTAAAAAATTATAAATTTTAGAGCCATAAAAAATATATAGGTATAATTTTTCAAATTGAAAATCGTTTAACGAAAATGAATTTCAAAACAACTAATTTGTTTTCTGACAACATTCCTAATCAACGACAATTTGAATGGATTTACTACGTGTGAATGTTGGTAAAATCTCGATAAAACTATTACACTCTAAAACTGAATTATTCTAAAATTAAGTATTATTTCTTATTTATTCCAGTTTTTCTTTTCCTTGAGAGGAATTATGAAAATACCTTTAAGGTTTGCCGTAAGGTTGGCAGGCAAACAATTTTCCAATAAGTAAAAAGACATTAAAGATAAACAACAGAGCAGTATCCCTATTTGGCGTGCCGCTGTGCATGAAGCCACATCATTGTTGCATATTATATTGATACCTCGAGTTGGTAGCCTTGCAGCATATCAGCATAATAAGTGCTTACAATGTAATTTTAATTAATTTTATCGACCAGGTCAATGTTATCTTATTCTGATAAATATTATGTTTTTTAGTTTACTAGTAATTAGCATATGAACTGATACAGTTAATCTCCTTGCTTTTTTAATCTTAAATTTTTACATAGCTGTCGGAAGAAAGGAAACTAATATAATTTTTCACACTTTAACGGGTTAAACACTCAGTGAAATCTGATTCCGTGGAACTTTACTGTGCTAAAAAGTTTTTGGCCGGATAAAATAGATTTTAAAAAATAAGGTAGTTATAAATAAGAGTATATTTTCCAAAAAAACAAAAAACAATTATGAGCCCTTTAAGTTACAAAACCAGTGTGGTGTAATGAAATTTTCTTAAAAAGTACATTTGTTTGTACTCTTCATATCGCAACCCGGCAAGAAAAGTGACACAACTAAAAAATGCAGCATTTGAGAAAAATCAACTTAAAGAATACCTTACAGCTTGAACTACAGCATTACAATAAAACTGATACAACTGCCCTCAGGGGGACAAATTGCGAGATAGAGATGTGTCGCTTTTCGTGTACGATGGGGCACTTCATGCATATTTTTAACCTCAAAATAGCCATTTTTTTAACTTCTGTCACTTTTCTTGCCGGGTTGCGATATGTTAATTACAAGTAAATGTTTTAGTTTACCAACAATTATAGCATATGAACAGTTATACAAAGGCTGTTCGCACATTTTTTAGTCGATTTTGGTTAGCGGTAATAAAAAATCGTTTTCTGCAAAAGAAATAATTGCAATTGTACTATGTTTTTAAAAGTCAAAATTATAGTCTGCGGCTTGAAAGTTTTGTTTTTATTCAAAATGGCGTTTTTAACAAAGCAGTGGTTCGAAGGCTACATTTATGCTCTTTCCAAAGAGAAATATTCATACTCCGTTATCCAAAAACGATGTGAGAGTCATGGTTTTGTGATATCTAAAGCGTCATAGGTAATATCGTCAACAAGAAAGGAAAAAAACGTCAAATTGGAGCCTCAAGTGGGACAAAAATTCCAAACAAGTATCCAAGGAAAAAACGGACATCTTCGACTATTGCAAAGGTAAGTTGTTTAATGTTAAAAGAAAATCCCCCTAGTCAAAGGACAGTTGTAAAATCATTAAAATGCTCGGTGTCCACTGTAAACAAAATGATAAACGTTGATTTAAATCTTAAGAAAGCGAAAAAACGCAATGTGCATCGTCTTCTTCCAAATCATATCGCTGAACGCAGGACACGCTGCAGAATTCTATATGAGAATACTTATCCAAAGAAAAATGGAAAACAATTGTCACAATAGATGAATCATGGGTGTATTTAAATGATTGCAACAAAAAAAGAGCCATTTATTATCATAAAAGGGGAGAAAAAAATTTAAGTACATGGTTCAAAGAATCGAAAGAAAGTTTTTGTAAGGGATTCATGATTGTTGCTGATTTTTCTTATAATGGCAAGTTAAAAATAAAGAGAGTGGAAAAAATCTCAAGAATAACTCCAAATACTATCAGGAACATATTTTATCGCCAATTTTTCTGAATGAAATACCATCGCTTTACCCACAGTGCCATCAATCTGTGAGACTCCATCAGGACAAAGCTAGCAGTCACACATCAAAATCCACTGTAAATTTCCTAAAAGAAATGGAACAAAAAACTGGTATCAAGGCAATACCCTTCACTGATATCCCTACTAAATCTCCCGATGTATCACCTATGGAATTTTGTGCTTTCGGACTTTTAAAATCTGCATCATCCAAACGACGTCCCAAAACCCTTATAGGACTCTGGAAAGCTGTTCAGGAGGAATGGGATAGAATACCTCTTCTGATACTTCAAAAGGAATTATTATCCTGGAAATTACGGTGTCGAAAGATAGTTCAGAATAAGGGATGTGAAATAGAACATTTAAAACACAAGAATTTTATGTAATTTAGTTTTATGAATACAATATACATCGTCTAAAAAATGTGTGAACAGCCTCTGTAGTTAATCACCTTGCTTTTTATCTTAAATTACTAGTTAGCTGTCGGAAGAAGGGAAATTAATAAAACTTTTCATACTTTAATAGATAAAACACTGAGTGAAACCTCATTCCGTGGAATTTTACTGTGTTAAAAAGATTTGGCCGGATAAAAGAAATTTTAAGATATAAGATTGTTCTAAATAAAATTATATTTCTCAAAGAAACAAGTCTGACCTCTTTAATTTACCAAACGACTGTGGTGTAATGGAATTTCCTTAGAAAGCACATTTGTTTGTACTGTTCATATGCTTATTACTAGTAATATTTTTAGTTTACTAGTAGTTATCATATGAACAGATACAGTTAATCCACTTATTTTTTTTATCTTAAATTCCTAGATAGCTGTCGGAAGAAAGGAAACTAATATAATTTTTTATACTTTAATAGTTTAAAGACAGCGAAATCTCATTCAGTGGATCTTCACTGCATGAAAATTAGCATATGAACTAATACAGTTAATCCACTTGTTTTTTAATCCTAAATTTCTAGATAGCTGTTGGAAAAAGGAAACAAATATAATTTTTTTATACTTTAATAACGACAATGAAATTTGATTCAGTGGAACTTTACTGGATGAGAATTAGCATAAGAACTAATACAGTTAGCCCACTTATCTTTTAATCTTAAATTTCTACATAGCTGTCGGAAGAAAGGAAACTAATAAACTTTTTCACACTTTGATAGGTTAAACACAGAGTGAGATATCATTCCGTGGAATTATACTATGTTAGAAAATATATTTGACTGGATAAAAGAGATATTAAAAAATAAGATAGTTATAAATAAAATTGCACTTTCCAAAGAAATAAATTCTGATCCCTTTAATTTACAAAACGAGAGTGATGTAATGAAATTTCCTTAGAAAGGATATTTGTTTGCATGGAAATTAAAGCTGGCAAAGTCGTAAACGAATTTAAGAAATAAAATCTAATTTAATGCCTCGTTAAAATGATTTATGATAAAAAATATAACTTTTGGGATTGATCTCAGGATACTGGTGAACCATGATAAGCTCCTCTCTCAATATCTGTCAGAATTCATAAAGATGAAAGTCGTACTCCAAATGACTTATGCGTCTAATGAAGACTGTCACAGATGTAATGAAGCGCATCTGAATATGAAACATAAATTATGGAAAGTTTCTGTTTTAAAAGTTCCCCTCTTTTTCTCCATAACCAATCTAGACAAAATATGTAATATGAGTATTGTAAAAAAAATTAAAAAGAATTTTTCTTAAAGGGCTTCTACCTCGAAATTTTCAATTTTCAATTTTTAACTCTTTATAATGAATGAGAATAGCTAATATTCTTTTTGACTACAATGGAAGCCCATAGAATTCAAAATAAGGATTTTTTGGCAGAATGATGCCTGTTTATCAATTTTTTTCCAAAATACTAACATTCTTAAAAATGCTCCATGCGCATTCCATATTCTTTTAAAACCTTAATTATTTTAATATAAGTTTACCACATACATATAAACGTAATTGTGCCCCGATTTTTTTATGTATGAATCTATAAGTTTAAACAATTTATTTTTAATTTCTGCTTGTTATTTTTTTTTACTTTCTTGCATGTTTTTAACTTTATTCCATGGTCTTTAATTTTGAAAAATATTTGTGGTTTGTTGTTGTTGCTTATGCCCCTTGACCGATAGTAACATCAGATCAAGTCCCGAAGGCCATGGTCGATGAAAGTGCGGCTCCTGTTTTGAATTAGCACCACAAGGGTCTGAGTCAGACTCGGCTAAATGACCGGTCCCGTAATTTTGAACCTAGTCAAGTGACGAGACCAGAACACTTGACCCTGCACATCCAGAGGTAAATTTGAGAACTTAGAGGACATTGTAGCTACGCCCTATTTTACGTGCCCCGGCCATCATTAGTGAACACGGCGGTAGATTTGTAGCGACGAGCATCGAACCAGGGACGTTCATATCATTGGCTCGTTGCTCTTGCCAACTGGGTTACCGCGCCCGATATTTGTGGTTTAAAAGAATGATGCATAGTTTTATGACAAAAAATTCTATTAGCAATACCGGTGAATTTGGAAGAAATCGGACGAAAATGAATGCGCGTGGAGTATTTTGAAAAATGCTAGAATTTTTGAAGAATTTTTTGATATACAAGTCTTATTCCCCTAGAAAATACTTATATATTAAGAATATTAATCATACTTATGTGGTGTATGAAATAAAATATTGAAAATTTAAGGAAACGAGCTTGCAAATCCCTTGTCCCATGAAATGATTTTGGGGAATTACAGTAGATACGTAAATATACAAAGTTTTTGATTTCCATATTAAATAGGTCTTTATTTCCTGAACCAAAATGGAGAAATTTCAAAAATCACAATATTATCTCACACTTATTGAATATAAAAAGAATAATTCGTGCAATCAGATTTCATTTCACTTTTCGCATTACTTTCTGAGCTGTCGTTTAAAAGCACAAAAACAATTAACGTATAATTTTTTTAATGGAACAAAAAAGTTTGAATGCCAGTGATTATAAATGCTTCTAAGTATTATCGACAATTAATACACTGTATAATGTTAAGACTTATTCATTATCTTCACGAATTAAAATTTTCCTTGGCAATTTCGTGTTACTTGAGATAAACAAATCTTTTAAAAAGTTCTTGGAGTTTCGTAGAGTCGCAATTAAGAAAGCTTTCGCATGGATCTCTTCATTATACATAGCAATATTTTAAATCTTCGTACAGTTATAACATTTTCGTACAGCATATCTTCGAGAAATAAAATAAGTAATGAGGGTCGAGTAATGAAACGGTAAATAATAAGATAACAAGCAGCTATAAGATGTAGAAGGAAATAGTTTGAAAATAATTAAATACTATTAGGTAATTACTACTGGGTGGACATAAATGACTAGATTATATGAATAAAATGTGAAGTAATCAATGCATTCAAATGCAATTTTATAAGAAATTACAAAACAACTCATACAATTTGTAACATAAGAAATATTTTTTTACGGAGGAAATACTTATATTTGTGGTTTACACAAAATCCATTCTGTATAAAGCAACACATCATGTCGTTGTATTAGAGCATTACCATTCCTACAATATCCTTTATTGTTTTAAGTTCAACCATGCCATACATTTTGGTTGGAAAGCATGTTCTATAATATCCAAAATATAGACAAAGATAAATACATAAATTGAGTCAAAAATTTGTGCTTTTTTTAAAAATCTTTTTGTGAGTATTTATATCCATAGCAATTAATCCAAAGAATTTAAAGAAATGCAAAAGGCTTAAGATCTGGGATTAGCGTTTAGTTGTTAAAGCTTTCAGAGGTGATAAATTTTCAGTGTTAATCATCAGATTAGCCAAGAAAAAATACTGAAAGTTAACCATAAGATTTTATAATATGATAAATTATATTAAATTTACTACTTTATTTATTTATTTTTAATTTCGGAGAGGGGATTATGATGCAATAAATTATATACTGCAGTAACCCAGGACAATAGTTGTCTCCAGCAATTTATTGCTTAATGTTTAATGAAGCGACAAAAAAGGAAAATTTACATTTAAATTATAATTCAGAAGATAAAGATTATATTTTTATAGAGTATAATTTTTAAAACTAACGATAACAGGTTAAACGAATGACTTTTAATTCATATTAATAAATTATTTTTAAATATATGGTGTTGAGTCAAAAATGTTATTCAGTGATTTCTGAAATAAAACATTAAACATAATATTTATGCAGTCAAAAGAAAATTATAGATTCCTATATCTCAAAATACACAAAGAAAATTGCTGAAGAAAGAGTAGAAAATCTTCAACTTTTTAAAATTTTAGTTTAAAAAGTATTTATTGTAGACGCTAAGAAGCTATGTCTTTCCTTTTTCATTAAATATAATATTTATACTGCTCTCTAGAAGAAAAATAATTTGTTAATATGCTGTGTAAATAGAACTTTTACAATTAGATATTTTACATGGACATTAGAAAATTACCGCAGTGTACCCAACTGTGTCAGTAGAGGACAAGACCAAAGCATAAAATATGTGTTATTCGGAAACCTATAATAGAACAGAATTCACTGGAGTGAGAAAAGATTTCCTGGCAGTAAATGGGTTATTAGAGAACCAGGTAAAAAAGAAGGGACAAAGTATAAATGCTTAAAAAAAGTTCATAAATTTTAGAATATTAGTATAACCCCTTAATAGAAATTTTATAAGTTTTAAACAGAATTCGTATTTGTTGTTTCAGCTAGCTCAAACTTCATTTAACTCGAATTTGTTCCCATTAAGCTTCTTAAAATAAAAGTCAAACGTAAAAAAAAGGTATGTACTTACACTTAAGAAATGTCCAAGATAAATTCTCGAACATGAAGTAATGTGCTAACATCATTGACTGAGAAAATGTCTGACGGTACATTTAATACAGAAGGGTGCTTTAAATCCAGAAAAGAGCCAAAAAACAATTATTTGGTTCTTTCATATCTGATTATCTATCTGACTTCAAATGATATAATTTTGCATTAAATTGGTTCAAAATGAAACAATTTCGTATTTTTAAAAATAATGTAAAATTTTAAACATTATAATAATTTGATATTTTGCTATCCCGGATTTTTATCCCGGATATTTACAGCATCCCGGAGCTATTCTCCTCAAACTGACCTTTCAGGCCCCAATCACACAGGAACATGCCATAACATACAACAAACTTCTTTATTTGGTCCTAAGAACTACTCGTTGATTAGACAACGATTATCCCTGATGTCCGTACTTCTACATGACCCAGGGTCTTTTATAGACTGTCTGAGGTCTCTCGTCATGTGATCTTGAATAGGAATAATAATTGGCTAGCTATGACTCTAGTGTCAGAGGTGACATGTTATCTGATGTAATATGCGAGATTATTTGTGCTATTGGAGGTGACACTACGCAGATTCATTGTCTTTAAAATCAGAAATGAAATTAACTCAATTTTTATGTTATAGAATATCTCCCCGTCCGAGAAAGCATGTACAATTAGCCGAGCAGGATTGCTTCACTAGCTGCGGGAAAATTCCTATACATTCCCAGAGGAATTAAATTCGTAATTTTCCAGTTTTTTCATCGGCTCTCATCTTCACTCCAATGCGATTGGAATAAATCGGCCAAGGTTAGTGTGTGGTTTCCCTAATCCGGACTATTGCGGTGTGCAGTGAAAGAACTATTCTTAAAACACCTCCCACACGCTATCGGAGGAATCCAACATGATTCATATCCGCTCAGGAGAAATGAACTCTGCTGATCAGTGGTGTTCAACCTGCGAATGCCGTCTGAAGAAAAATATCCTGTTGTGCCTGACATCAATTGTACAGCTTTGTTTTCGCATTGAGAAAATTTTTTTTTGAGAGATGTTCCTTCAAATGTTACAAAATTTACTTCGGAAAAGACATTTTTCACCGTACAGGACTTTCGGCAGAGGAGTACCAATGCGATTGGAATCCTCTGCCGATCTCTCGACAGAGATGAAGATATTTTTAGAAGAGAAGAGAGCAATTTGTATGCGTTGGGGAAATTAACTGGGTGAAATTAATAATGAAAAAATATATATATTTTTAAGGGATTAACAGCATACAGGTAAGCTGAAATTAAATCTACATTCAGAAAATGAGAGAGGTGTAGGATTTGTTGATATTTCTTAATAGCCAGCATAACTGATATTTCTTAATAGTAAGCTTGTTTTACAAATTATGTAATTAATACTTTGAGATTGGAAAAAGTTTAAATGTTATTATTCTCAGAAATTCCAGTATGTTAATCCAGTTTTTTTGGTTTTTTGGGGAGAAAAGAGAGCAAAGTACTATGTATTACATTATAAGCGATTGAAAATTTTAATTTCATAATTGTTAAGAAATTAAGATTTTAAAAGATTTCGTTGAAAATTCATATGAACTTGAGAAAATTTTTGAATAATTTACTACAAATTTTGATCTTCAGAGCTGATGACAGCCTTTTTTGTTTCTTTTGTTTGATTTTTGTGTTTATATTTTGAGTTTATAAAGTGTTTAATTTTGATTTGCATTTTGATAAAGTTAGAATTTTAAGTGTATATTTTTTCATATTATAAGAGTACAAAGTCTTACGTAGTTTCATGAAAATGAGTGCGAAGATTGTGTTTAACGTTGGTTATATCCTAAATGGATGTGTCAGATTTAATGAAATAGAAAATTATGGGTTTTGGAGTTATAAGAATTTGAATTAATTTTGCTTTTGAAATAATGAATACTGTGTAACTAAACCCATAAAAAATTCAAAGAGTTTTACCCACCCAGTTTTACTGGAGAATTTGAAAACTATAGTACCAACTTGGGATTGGGCATTTTATAATAATCTGGCACATCTTCATTTTAGTTTGTAAACAGAGGAATTTTAAAAAAATCATGTTTTGGTGTTGGTTTTGGTTGCAATAATGAGATTGGAGACTTTTTTCATGAAATTCTAGATCAATTAAGATTATTTCGAGATGAAACAATTAAATAAATTTTACGGGTGTATTAATGATGAACATTTCTTTATATTATAAGTTTTCTTGAGTTATGAAGTATATGTTTGATTTAGATTTTGAGAGATTTTAATTTAGAAGAAATTTTTGAGATTTTATATTTGATAAATTTACTATAAGTGTGTGTTTTTAGTGTAATTAATAAAAATTTGATATTATGTTTGTATTTCAATGAAGAGGATACTAAGATCCAATTTGCCATTTTTCTCCCGTACATATTTTAATAATCTCAGTTATTGTGTTTGAATTATATTGGTTGATATTAATATTTTTATTTGAGTTGTAATGTTATTGTGAGATTTCTATTTGAAAAAAAGTGATTTTTATTGCACTTTGCTCTTACGATTTATAAGTTCACTAGGACGAGTAACATGACATAATCATATGTGACTGTTCACATTTGACGGCCAAAAAGCACAGCTAAAGGGACTGGGAAACTCTTGTGTATTAAATAACGGAACTTTATTTAGAGTATTTTTATAATATTTCCCTATTCTTTTTTTAATAATGAATATTTTAGTGTTTTAAGATAATTAATAATCCTTGGTTACGTTAAATTTAAATGTTTAATGAGTGTCGAAATTCTATAAGTATCTGTTTTTGCACCCAGTTCTAAATCGTCGCGGAGAGAGAAAAAAAAGGGGAGAAAGAGAAGTGAAAATGAAGTTACTCATTTCCGCTGACGCGCTCGCTATTGTAAACAACTGTAGACATTTTGAATTCCGAGCCATAAATTACTTGATCAGCATTAGCTTGAAAAACATGGATTACGAAGAAGCTAAAGTTTTTTTGATTCATTTAACCTACAGTTCTTGTGGTTTTCATGTTACGTTTTTTAAATTTTCGCGTATGATGTGAGTCTTGTGATTTTAATTTCAAAACTATCCGCATGAATAACTTTGTGAATATTTCAGACGTCATGAGAATTTTTATAATTTAGATATTTTGTTTATTATCGACATATTACATTTGATTTTGAGCCCTCGTGAGTATATTTTTATGAAACTTAGTTGAGAATTTAAGTAAACGAGATATCCTGAGATTTGGTCCAGATTCAAGTCGTAATCGCAGTTTTCATAAAAACGGAACGTCCTTATAAAGAGACTTAAGATGCTTAAAGACCACAGTTGGCTTATAAACCGCTGTATGTCATAAAGGGCTTATCCGCACCTGAGAAATCTCGAAATAGAAATAATGAAGAATAATAAATAAATAGAAAAGAGAATATTATAATGAGAGATATGTTTTGAGATATTGAAGATAAATAATGAAAATGTAGGAACTATACACCGAGGATTCATACCAAAATGTTATATAAGAAAAAAAAATAATTTAGAGTTATTGAATGGTATTATTGTGGAGAGTATCTTGTTTTGAAAATTGAAATTTGCACATTAAAATTAAATTACTAAAATTAATGGAAAAATTTGACATTTAAATATAATAGATTAGTGGTGCTAATTTTGATTCCATACTTTTAAAAACCAAGGTATTTTATTATTGTGTGTTTAATAATTTCATATATTGTGTATTTTTGATTCTATTGATTTAGAAATATAAAGTTATGATGTGTTTATGATACGAATTTCTTTTGAAAATCAAAGATCCATTCTCTTTTTTTAAAGATTTTCTCTCTTCTGATGCCTAATATCACCACTTCACATTTAAGTGATTAAACAATCCATGTTGTCCTTAAAAAAAACTATCTTATTTAAACTCTCTTTTTTAAGCCACTTTTCTGTGTATTTTTTTCTTTTCTCTGGATATCGAAAAAGCAATTGTATAATTTTGCTGCTATTTTGGAAAAATATGATATATTTTTTTTTGTTTTTCATTTACATTTGAATTGTAATTTTATGATTTTTGAGGTAAATTTAAGTGATTTTCTTGTGGGATTTGTGTTGACTGGGGTCGGCCGCCCTGTTCAACAGTCTTTTCAGTTAATTATGTAGATTTTAAAATTTAAATTTAATTGTATTTTTTCTCTTTTTCAAGAAATTGATTCTTTTTATGTTTTCAGTGAAATTTGTTATTTGATGGACCGAGGTCTCGTCACGTGATCTTTAAAATTTTTAAATTATTACTGACATAGTTTTATTTAACATAGGTTTTTCCAAATTCCTGTTACGCCCATTTTCCTCAACAGCTTGGTGAGTCTGCACTCCAATGCAGACATTGTTGGTCAGCCTCTTCTCGGACGGGAGGGGATATTCTATAGCATAAAAAAACCCTAAATCCCTTTCAAGGTTCTAAATTAATCTAAATTTCCTTGGGCGTAGATTAATTTCGTTTCCGATTTAAAGAACAAAGACAGCTGCATAGCGTTCCCCCGAAAATTCCAATTTCTCGTTACATAACATATCACATGACCTCTGACATCAAAGTCTTGGGTTCAGCCAATAGCTACAGACATTTTGATCACATGGCAAGTTTTGAGGTACAAGTTGGGTACGACTACAAGTTTTGAGGTGTGACATGTCGACTCCGGTCTCCGTTAACATAGGACTGGGTTGGCATGTTACATATATATATATATATTTATTTCAGTTATGAAATACAAAATTTCAGATCAGGAACAAAATTCTCATACTTTATTCCGAATTAGTTGTTATGGTAAGACAGTTTATATCTCAGGTTTAATAGAACTTTACCCTTTGTTTTTAAAATTTTAAACATTTGATAATTGCACTAGGAGGATCTTCTATAAAAATCACACACATTAAATGTAGAGTTTTGTTAATTTTCTTACCATCTAATGTTGGGCAGGTCAGTTTGTTCACTTCTGCATATTTGTTCTTAAAGAATTTCGTTTCCAACAATCATGCTTTAAAAACATCTATGATTGGTCAAAAATATATATATTTGTATTTTCCGATAATAGGCAAAACTAGAGAGATAAAATTTTATGAATGATAATTTTAATGTGATAATTTCTTATTCAAAATAAAAAAGTATTTTCTTATTTTCGTATTTTAGTTTGAAATTTGATTTGAAAAGAACTCTGAGTACTGAACAATTCCATTTAAAAAAAATACTATGTTGGGTTAACTGCGTTTACATACTTTTATTTCCCTTATAATAATTCTGAATTTCTATTTACATAATTTAATTGACTTCGAGAGGAAAAGTAATGACCAAAAAATGGATATCCGATACGAATCCTCCTCTAAATGAATCACTAAACTGAAATTTAAAAAACATTCCTTGTATGAATGTGATCGACTTGCTGACCATTATCATTATACATTACTACTAAAATTAATGTAATTTAACATTACGAATGCAGTTATAGAATTTTAAATTACTGTAATTTACCACTAAAAACCAAAATCCCATTGAATTGTTCATTTAACAGTGTAGAATGAAGAAGAGAAATTAAAGAAGATTTTAACCGGATAATTGTCATGAGAAGTGAACCCCTATAAAGAATAATTTATTAAAGATATTTTTTCCTTAATTAGAAGAAAACTAAATAAGCACCGTTTTGCTCGCAAACCCATGTTAATTTTTATCGAAAGCTTAACCAAAACAAATAAATGGTTAGCTTTCAACTCCTTAATGTTTTTGCATCTGTCTCTATTACTTTCTTACATTAAAAAATATAAATAAAAGAAACTGTCTAGAGTTAGTTGATTTTTTTCAGTGGGCTAAAAGAAATCTAGAGAATGAAAAAAAAGTAGGTTTTAAAAATAGTAACAGAAATTGAAAATTTAGTTTTGAGAGAAGAAAATTGGTACATACTGTAAGTAGGAAGAAATATATATTTGTCGTTCTCGAGGGGTTTTATGCCTTAAAGTGAAATGGATAGTAAAAAATTTCTGCACAAAATGATTGTTGCCTAGTATTTTATTTTCTACTCTTAGGAAGATATAAAAGAATGAGAAAGGCAATGAAAGACGAGAGAGCCAATAGATTACTTTTATCATACCTTTCAAAAATCATTCTTTAATAAACTGGAGTAGTACGAACTGTAAATGCTTTGAAACTTTATCTGATCGTATCCGATCTCTTTTAGGAGAGAAATAAGTGTTTGAAACGTTGTGATGTAACCAAAACTTTTCAGCTGTTATATTACATCAGAAACTGATTATGAAATTGCTGAACAACTCCCTGGACGTTTAAACATCGAGCAATCGATAGGATCACATATCGTGATAATGAATTATGGGAGAGGAAAAGTCATTAAAAAATTCTTTGTAGAATGTCATAAAGATCAAGGCAAGTTAATGAAATGAACTTAAGGCTGTCGTGTACTAAACCTATTGGATTTGCTCACCTCAATTTTTATCAATGAATATAATATGTCTACAATTTAAGTTACATAAATGCTAATAATCCAATAAAAATGATATTTTAAGATATCCTGAACTTTTCTGCACCTTGCACCAAGATTCATTTAATAAATTTCATCCACCAAAGGAAATTATGAGCGTTTAAAACACCCTGTCCCATTTTTTCCCTGAATAATTTAATTTAAATATATTTGTCCGTAAAGAAACGAAAAATGCACCAAGGGGTAAAATTTCTTTCTCTATTGCGGAGTTCAATTTAAGAAAACCTTGAAATCCAAGTCGGCAATCTTTGGACACATTTTTTTCATAGGTTAACATTGTTGTGGGGGAATCCAATAGGGTTAGTACACAGGAGCCTTAATGAAAAAACAAGAATAGATAAAATGTCTGGCTTTTTGGAATTTAAGACTCAATGTACGTTAAGTGTAATACTTCCAGACTTATGCTATGATATCATAATACATATCATGTATTGTATGATATCAGAATTCAGAATTATGATACGAGGTCTTATAGTTAGTTTATCACTTCCTTACGATTTTTTCTATTACTTTGTTTTCCTGTCATTGCACATCTTTATTAATAACTCCCCCATTATCTCCACTTTCCTTCAAGAGGACAATTCTGCTCTACTTCATTCTTCTGGCGAATCCTTTCTTTGATTTGTCGGTGATAGATCGAGTGAATAACGTAATCCCAATAGCCTATCAAAATTTGTTAGGTTGATGAGCAGATAATTCACACTTGGTCGGTTATGATATAAATTAAAATCCGGTTTCAGATTTCAAGGCACAAGTGAGGGCGTATCATAAATGTCAGTTTATAGGTAGTATTAGAAGATTTAAAATACTTTTAGAGTTTGAAAATACACCACAATGAACCAAAGTGAAGTAACATGCAACAGAGTAAACTGACAATAACCAGGAGAATAAGGAATTAAAATTTTTCTCTGTTAAAGCTAAGAGGTATTAAATAAAAATACTTTTCAGGATGTCTCGAAAAATATCGAAAGTTTCTGAGAGTTTTTCAGGACAAGAATGTGCTTCATTTGTCAAGACGGAGAGTTCTAGTAAACAAGTTCTCAATGCATTCCGTGTCAGGCCGAGTACCAGACCAGTTTACAGCTGAGATGTTTTTGGAAAAAAGCCACCTTAAGGAAAAAAAACAATAAACTGGGCCTGAAAAATCCTGTCAGAGTTGACTACAATTTAGCCAAATGGAAGTAGGTTGGTTTTAAGAGATATACGGTATAACTCTCGAGTTTTTCTGCCATTTAAGAGCGCTAGAGAGCGATAGAATCTAAACGTTCTCTATAACATAATGGATACCATTCTGGGTTCCCTACTGATATTTCCTTTTTTAAAGTTATGTCTGTGGTATAAAAATATAGCTTGAATATAGAGATTTCATACTTTCAAGTAGTTAAAAATTATCTATAACTATTCATCTTTTTAAACCGTATTTCGGTGAACAAAATTCAGTCTTGCTCTTTTTGTAATTAAATTTCAAGAATGATTAATGAGCCATTTTTGAGTGCTTTTCAAAGTAAATAGACTTAAAAATGCATATTCAATTAGTTCTATTTGATATTTTTACCTTTCACTTTTATATTTGACACGGGTATAGATTAACGACCAGTTTTCGGACTCTCACTTATTTGCGAGAAATAATTTTTCGTATCTTGGGAAAACAAGCTTTAGACTCTTATTATTCCCAAATATGCGTCAGACTGAACTCAGTTAATGCATATTTTGATCGATGAGAAATGCAAAATACCTTTTTCGTGTTTTATCCACTTCCACTGCCTCTTAAATCTAGAACTGCCAGGATTTGCCCTTTTACTTTCATTTGAAATCGATCATTGCATTTACTTAGAAAAAGATAGGTATTGCTCTCTGAGAATGCAATAGCTACAAAAATAGCGTTGTCGCGACGTACATTTTTCATAAATACCAACAAACTGTTACAAATATGCATCACGATTATGACAGTTTTGTATGGCAAAATTTTGTTGTGGAAAAACTAATGACCAACACTCAAGAAATTTATATTAAATACTCAAGAAAAACACGTTAGCATTCGGAAAACCCCCAATCTATAAAAATTTGTAAAAATATCATCAAATAAAAATATATCAGTTTTAACATAGCATCTAGTTTTACAAACCAAGGACTATGACTACCTATACTCTGGACATGTATAATTTTGCAACTAGAATCATCTTGGGCAGGTGAAATGAATTTTTGGATCTTCTTGAGCTCAAATTTTTGTTCCAGAATTCATGACAGACCATTGTTCTGCGAGGTATTGAATCCAAACTAACCCCCCTCCAATTAAAGTAAATAGCCGTTTATGTTAAACAATTCGAAGAAGAAACAAGAGCGAATGCAAATGAGCGGCGCTTTTCTACTAGATGGGAAACCCCGTGGATAGCGTACACGCGCGATAGTCAGGCGAGAGAGGCCATGAGGCGAGGCCGGACAGAGATGAGCAACGAACGGAAAAAAAATGGAGAAGAAAATGATCAGTTGTCGTTCATCTCGAGCACAGCAGTTGGACATTGCTAAGCTCATCGAAGGTGTTTTTGAAGTTAGCTACCGTTCCAGAGACCTGGTGATAAAGTGAAGACAGAATGGTTAGTGTGGTGAATTTACAAAGTGGTGTGGTTCATTTGTGGGAGGGTTTCCATAATAAAACGATCAGGATTAACAAGCGCGTTAATTTTCACGTCGCCTGCTAGCAATGAGTACTGTACTTATGTTGGCTAATTCTTGTTATAATAAATATATTTTGGTGTAGAAAACCTCGTCATATCTCGTTTGTAGTGAATTCATTGTTTAATATATATACTATACCTAAAAAGTAAAAGAGAACAGTGAACTTCACTGTTCTTTTTCGTAGTGGGCTGGATTGCATTTTGTCAGTCAACAGTAAAAATTTTGAGAAATTTCACATTCGGAATTCCTTTCCCTCCAGTATACTCATCGATTATGCCTTGCTGAGAGCTGAAAAGAAGGGTGAAACTGAGGTCCAAGGCCTCTGTTACCTCGATACACATGTTTTTGACTTTTGTTATATCACTTTTGTTTTCTTCACAGAAATACTTAACGAATTTCTGTAGTGGTTTCTAATCTTCCTAAATACGTCGTTAACCCTTCAGTAGTAACGTGAAAATCACCAGAAGCCAGTAGTATGCTAGGATCAGAAAATTTTTAAAAAATTAAAAAATATGTAAATGCTAATTGATTATTGAAAGTGGTTTTAGGACATCAAATAAATCATACTGAGTCTGAAATTAAAGAAATTAATTTAATTTAATTTTTTCATTTATTTCATCCAACTCTTCTTCACTTTCCAAATCATGATCAATAACTACATGAAAATTGGGATCTGCGTCTTTATCATCAGTCTCAGACATAATTTCACCTTCCAAATATTCTTGTTGTAACAGTTTATGGACAAATTAACATCATCTTTACACTGTAAATAGAAAACCTCTTTCCAAATAGACCGGTCCGTAGTGAAAAAAACTAACACGAGTGATAACCTCGGGTCTATGAGGCACAGACTGCTTTTTGAAACTTGTTTGTCACTTCAGTTTTGGAACTAAACTAAGGTAGGATCAAAGAATGTCATCTAGAGGATTTCATAGGAAGACGCTCTAGTGGTGAAATGGTTAACTAGCTTCTATCTATCAAATAATACAAAAACCGTTGTCTTCTGGGCCTCACAGACCCAGGCATACAACTGATGTGTAAAATATACTTTTTTACCATATTTTGCACCTATGGATAATGATTGACTAACATTATTTGGTTCTTATAATTTTATTAAAAAATTACCAATTATATATAAATCTTGTAGAAGAAAACGTCATTCAAACCTCAGCTTCTTAAAATTTCGAAATAGAAGTGGATATTTTATTTCAGAATTTAAAAAGGTATATAAAGTTACCTAAATTTAATTAGGTAAATTAATAACTTAATAGTTTAACTCTTTGTGTCTTACTGTACATGATAAAGCGAATTGTTTTTCTTTGTATGACATCAAAAGATTTTAAAATACGCTAAACGGAAGCGTTGTTTGATATCTGTAATGAAGAATAAGAAATGTATTATAAATTCATCTCTACAATAACATTAAAAATTCTGTACGCTCGAGCAACAAACTTTAAATACAAAATTTTCAGCGAAATGTAAGCTTGTTTTCCATAATAAAGACAAAGAAAGATGGCATATTTTCTTATAAAATATGGCTAATTAAAACCTCTAAACTAGATTTAAAATATTTTACACTACATGATTTATAAATGCAATTTCAGAGAAAAATTTTACTATCTTTAAAATGTGTTAGAAAGAACATTTCAATGAAATAACATTATTCCTGCTTTCTCAGTATCTGATAACTTTGGTAAGAAGCTTTTTGAAGAAATGTTTGTTGCCAAAACAACTAGAATTACTAAACTGTGATATTCCTTATTCAGTCAGTTCGTTAAATAAGTAATTATAAGAATCTCAGAATTTTAATATATTATTAATATAGAGGTACTTTTGTTATAACTGTTTTCCAGCTTAGCTACATCTCTTGAAACGTTTGTTTAAGTTTCATCAGTTTCTTTTGACATGGCAAGAATTTCATAAAAAGTCGCAATTCAACAATTTCTAAAATATTAAATTATGTCAAAATTTCCTTCTTTACTGAGTTTATTTTTGAAAGAATTTATTTCCAACAAAATCCACAGAGTTTAAAATAGTAGAATTAATTTCAGGGTTGTAGCAAAGGCTATCGTAGCAAAGGCTATGAGAAAGGTTGGTTCTATTTTTCCTTTTTTGTTATCTTTAGTATTTTCACAAAAATCAGGTTTAAGCAACACTTTTCTTCGGCAGGCTTACGATGCTATGCAATGTAAATAAGTTTAAAATTGCTCTTGTATTACGATGAAAGAGGTTAATCAGTATAATTCACTCTGTAATTGGTTCACGGTTAAATAAAATCTTAAGTTTTTTGCAATCAACCATCTCAAATGTGCGAACTAAATTCACTGCATAATCGTAAGCAGTTAGAGTTCAGTGTTATTTTACCTATTCTAATGAAGCATTCGTGTGTTTTAACTGTAGTTCTCTTTTGAATTATGTCGAATTAGGTATGTTAGGACTCTTAGTATATTCACAGATACAGGATTTTTTATGTGAAGCATTTAGTTTTATTTCTGCCTATTTGTAACTCAAATAAAATATTTTAACACAGAAACTAAGCTACTTTTTATTTTAGCTCTATACAACAGATTTCAGTTATATTAATTACATGAAACTCGAGAGAGATACTGTAAAAAATTAGAAGATTCTTGAAATCCTAAAAACTCCAAAAGAATTCAAACTAACAACTACACTTCTTCATCAGGACAGGGAGCATATGTATGGTGTCATTATCTGCATGAATTTCATATGTGAATTGTGTATGAATGTAGTTACACCTGATGGTGCCGAGCTTCATGAAGAAATTTAATTTGTTTGAAACTAGTAGGTATTTGAATATTTATAGTAGATTTTAATAAGCTATTTACTTTTGCATAATAATTTTAATATTTTTTTAACTATGAATATTTTACATAATAAAAAGAATAAATTTACGTTTGAAGCAATCTTCTCTGAAACTTTTACGGTTAAACAACAATCCAGTTCCATGATAAGTCATTTTCTCATACTTTTCAGTACCTATAACACTAGTAGTTTTATTAAAATTTAGGTCATTTAAAAATAATTATCTACGTTATTGTGGAGCATAATCCAATTTGCTTTATAGACTGTCTGTATTACGATCACTAATATACAATGAAATTTACAAATTATCATTCCTAACGAAACAAGCACCCAATTAATTTAGCCTCATTATTTCAAATTAATCTAATTATAAAAATCTATTATTCAAGGTCTCGGTCAACTCTATTTGTTCCGCTATCTCACTTCTCAGTTTTGAATCTAACACAAAATATTTCCTACATAGCGTTTGTCTCCTTAACTTAAACTAAACTAAACTAAATTTCCTTCTTTCCCATACAATGTAACTCTTTCCACCGTATTAAAATAATTACGGCGAACCATCAAAAAGTAATCTAACTATACACTACTTTGCTCATACATAGACCACACACTTATTCTGCATTTTATACTAAAATCTTCCATCGTTAACAGTTAACCGTATCCTTGAAACGTCTGAAGGTGGCCGTAGTTTCAACTTAATATGTCTTAACGTATAAAAGCAACCAGACGTTCGTTAATCGTTATGGAAAACCTAAAGTGGGAGGCTTGCATCATCATCAAGTTTAAAACGCTGGACATCCACAAATTTGTTTCCAGTGCAGGATTAAAATAGGTTATGCTACAAAATATTCAAATGCCAGTTAGATGTCTGTATGCATGCATTTGAAATTGCTTAAGGCTGATGTACTAACCCTATTGGATTCGTTCACCCCAATGTTAACCCATAGAAAAAAATTGCCCAAGGATTGGAGACTTGGATTTAAAGATTTCTTTTTAAAAATTTAAATTTTAAAATATTATTTGCATTAAAATATTATTTGCGAAAAATGCAAGGTGTTTGCAATGGAAGAGCAAAGTTTTTTTTCTTACTTTGCTCTTCCATTGTTCTTTGCAAACATATTTTTTATATATTTTAAAATTTAAATTATTCGGGGAAAAAAACCTGGTACAGTGTATTTTAACTCTCAACAGTTCCTGTGGTGGACCAAAATTATATAATGAATCCTGTTGCAAGGTGCAGAAAAGTTCAGGCTCTCTGCAAATACCATTTTGATTTGATTATCAGCACCTCTATATCAGATGTACTCGAGCCATTTCTCTTTTTTCTTAAATTTTTTTGATGAACCATAAATATCAGATTATTATGTTCTAAGAATCTATTCTTCATGCCAAGTACATACAATCCTAACTGTCGTAATAAATTTTTAATGTGAACATAAAATGGTTGAAAAAATCTTGCCCAGACATTCAATTTTGCAAAGAATGGTTATTTATAGCATGTCAAGTATAAATCGCATGTAGATTTATTCAGTACGAATATCTTTTTTTTAAACGTTAATGTCTAAGAACAAGGGTAACTAAAGTCTACAGAACTGAATAATACATTCTTTTGAAGATCCCATCATAGCACGTATCTTCACATTGCTTTGTAATATAGTCAACTATTAAATGCAATTTTATTTTAGTTTAATAACTTTAGTATTACTAAGATGACATTTAAATGCAAGGAAGCCTCGCATGTTGAGATAAAACGTGTTATCTTTTTATTTTAATTTCATTCCTAAAGAACTGAAAGTAAAAATTATTTTGGATTTTTTTATTTCTTGGAGGCTTTTTGAGAGGGGACTGACAATGAATAATTGTCTTGGTACATATGCGTTGTTTTGTCATTTTTAAATATTTCAGATCTTTCATTCTTGGAAAGTTACAAAAATTCTGTAAAGATATTTTTCTGCTATGTATGAAATTATTTTTTCTCTTGAGAGGGAATAATCTAAACAATGCCATTTGCATTGTTCATAAACAATACCCATTCGAACGAGTCATTTTTTCCTGTTCTTTTAATGGATCTCTTATGCACTCGTGGAGAGAATTATCGAAGAGAGAAACATCAAAGACAGTGTCAGTTTTTGTTTTAGTTTGAATGCGAGTTCTTTTTTTGTCTTTCAGTTTCAGTTTTTGTTTGTATAACTTCATTTTGTTCAATGTGTGTGCTGTTATAAAATACACACACACAAATAGAATCAAATATCTCTTTTACTGATATACCTATTTGTAGCCACCATTTCAGCACAACTAGTTAGGATGTAATGCCCCATTTTGAAAAATTACTGACTAGTTTCCTACGACTCTGTAATGAAAATCCGAGAGTTCGGTTCTACGTGGTCTGTTGAACCGATGATATGTCCTCACATTCATTAAGTACGAAAAATGAGCTATAGGTGAATAAATCTTATATAAGGTAAAAGCGATCACTACAATTTTTTGTTGCCTAAAAATGATGTTCATATTATTATTTTTTATAGAATATAAACTCGATCTAAAAAAGCATTCCACAAAACTGAAATTGTTACGTATATTAATTTTTAAAAAAGCTCTTTACAACAATGGGTTTTATCGTTTTGTTTATGTAATTTCAGTTTGTTCGACTTGCTTCTTTATTATAATAAACACATATATAATAAGTAATACGCATGGAATATAGACAATATGCTTTTTCTAATACTGAAATATCCTTTTATAACAATTTAGTCCGCCTATTTGCTTCTACATTTAATTTTTAATAGACTTTTAAAACAAAGCTCGACTTATATAAAATAATCATATATGCTGTTGAATATGTATTGAATATAAACACTATGATTTTTTAATACTGAAATATTAAAAATATTAGAATAATACTGAAATATTAAAAACATTAGAACATAATTTTTAAAACATTAGAAACTACCTTAAGATCATATTCCTCTAAATATTTCCGACACAGTTTAAGCTTATTTGAGCCAACATGGTTTGAGCTATCTTGTGTTGATTAGCATACCTAAAAACAATCAAATGTTATATTAGCATTCTTTTTAAACGTATAGCGCTAAATGCTACTGTCGTGTTGCCTGTCTTCAATTATTTATTTTTTTTGGGCGAGATTCGTAAATTATTTGGGTTAGTACAAATTATTTATAAGTAATAGGTATTTGGGTGCGTTGTGTTTTTATTTATTTTCTTGAATACAACCCAAAATTCTAGACAGATTTGCAACCGAACAGGTCAAACAAACTTTGCTTCTAAAACCTTCCTTAGATCAACTACACAAAGCAAAGATGACTGACTCCAATGTAACAAAATAAAATTGATTTATTTACAACCTTATCTATTTACAATTTAACTCAAACACTGAATCACCAAATCTTCGCACACAGTTTACACATTTTACTAATCTTTTAGCCTTTTCTCCTCGATTCATATCGAATGACATGTATTTAATTAAATCTACACCTTTTGGATTCAGGGAGCATAAATTTATTTATTTTACCTACGGCAAAAAACTACCCTCTCTCTCAAAATCTATATTTAAAAAAAACAAAAAAAAAACATTGATCCCGCACTCAATCATTCAAAATTTTCGATGTTGAGTCTGAACAAGACAAAATGATTAACACTCACTCAGTTTGATGCTAACTGGACTGGAACACGGGTGACGATCTCATCATCGGACTTGGTATCTCCTTTCTTTAAAGGGGGAAGAAGCAACCCGATTTTTCTCAGCAACCAAATAACTTCTCTCGAAAACGGGATTATGAAGCAAGCATACCGGGAAGAATCAACCGGATCTCCTTATGTCATCACTCCATCGTGAAGGCGTAATTCTCTCCTCTCTCAAAACGGGATCATGATGCAAGCATACCGGGAAGAATCAACCGGATCTCCTTATGTCATCACTCCATCGTGAAGGCGCAATTCTCTCCTCTCTCAAAACGGGATCATGATGCAAGCATACCGGGAAGAATCAACCGGATCTCCTTATGTCATCACTCCATCGTGAAGGCGCAATTCTCTCCTCTCTCAAAACGGGATCACGATGCAAGCATACCGAGAAGAATCAACCGGTCTCCGACAGTTAATCGACAATCTCTTATCACCTGCGATGCTAAGCACCGGGGGAAGGTAAACCCGGGCCTCATGCAGCAGTGAATCCCCGAAAAAACTCTAAGTCTTCTATTTATTTATTTTTTATAACAATGTCCAAGCCTTCTCGTGACTCCTAATCCATTCGGGAAAGCTTTCAAAAATCCACCACTTAGCCTCCATTTACATTTCTTGGATTGGATAATCCCATAACTCATGCACGCCTTCCTTGCGTCATACAACAGACCACCCAAAGTCCAGTCCACGTGTTTTGCGGTCTACAGGCCCAATAAATTCTTTACAATGGGGTATTTTACTTTAATGTCAAACCCTGGTGCCATCCCCTTATCTGCGTCTGCAATCACCTACCCCCTATCGCGCACCGCCGCTTTTAAATTGGCTAAGGCGTAAAAGACGACTCGTCCGTCCTCTAATCAAAGGCGGCTTCCTAACATTCTAGCCGAAATGTGATGAAAACAGCCTTCGATCACTTTATCTCTCTAAAAATTTTAATTTTTCTTTAAAATCGAAAGCGCTTCATCACAGCTACAATTTAATTTTAGCGTATAACGAGACAAATCCCCGAACCAATCATTTAGCATTTTTGTGAATTCATAAATTATAAAAGACAATGATTTTTGGGTGTATTTATGAAAAGATATACATATATATCTAAGTCATAACATTAGAGCCCCTATCTCATATTTTAATACATATTTCATTTTACAGTACACAGTTAGTTGCTGTTGAGAACACACGTCTTGTTCTAAATTTCAATATTGTCAATCAAAATGTTACATAAGAAAAAGTACTTTTTTTCTTACTTTGCTTTTCCATTGTTCTCTGTAAACATATTTTTTATATATTTTAAACCGAAAAGTTTATACCGTCGACTGATTTTTTTCTTTTCTAGGATTCTTAGCTTTATATAAAAAAATGACAAACGAATAGAAGAAATAGCTTAAAAATAATTAAAAGCAATATTTTTACGCATATCTTATAAAATGTACATTTTTAAGTAAGAATTCTATCAGATGTACAAAGTATTTATAAAAATTATGTGAGGCCCACATAGTTACTTACTCTGACCTTGACATTTGCTGAGCAAATTTACTTCCACTTTCCATTTTAGCAGTAAATATGCTTTAGGCGCAGATCTTTAAAATGGCTTTTGTCTCAAATTCTCCGCTTTATTTTTAAGAGAATTATTCATAGCATTATCTATGCCCCTTTTAGAAACGCTGCAGAGATTTTACAATGGATAAGGAGATTAAATTAAGCAATGAAGGGCAAAAATCAGTGTTTGACGGTTAACATAAAATATGCATAATGTCTAAAGCAGACAGAAACCCTTATATTCATATCTTAATCTCTTTAGGGTAACGAATTCAGTCATATCAATATATTGCAAAACCAATTATGTACAAATTACTTAAATTAGATGATAAATGTGAAAATTATGCGCTTCACTGTATAAATCGCTGGTTGTGAAAGATAGTTCACACCGTGGATGACAACTGAAGTAGGAATATTTAGAATAAAGAAATTTTTTAAGCCATTAATCACTGTTGACAGCTTTTTTCCCCTTACCTGCGTGACAATCAAATGTAAACAAGGAAAACAAAGCTCACGTTATTTATTTTCAACAGAAATCCTAATTTAATGCACGAAATTTTTCATTCTTCCCTCCGAATTTACGCTATCCTGTTGCTGGAAAGATAAAAACATTTCCGAATTCTCCATTTGTGGATAATTACGGAAGAACTTTTATTTCTTGAAAATTTCCCATTTTATTGCAGATTTTTTCTAATGGTTTGTAAAGATATCTCTCACAAATATTCTCATTTTTTTCTCTCTATCACACGTAATGCAACGAGAATCAAACCTTGCACTAGGGCACTTTCTACAGATGTGTTAATTACGACACTAAATCCCTCGTTATGACGCTTCTGCTAGAAGAATCACATACTCAACCATCTGCAATAAACCTATTTAGCATACACAGGTGTGGATTCTTCACCTCCTTTTTGGTGAGGAAGTAAAGCAGTTTTTATCCAAAATCTGCTGTCAAGAATCTCAGTTTTCTGTTTTCCTTAAAAAATCTTTGGTTTTCGTGCAATAATGTAACTGCGGATTAAAATACACTTAACTTCCTTACGACTGAATTTATGATTTTAGTGACATCCTTCAAGAACGTTATAAGTACTTTGATGTTTGAAATCCATAGTGGTATTGGAAACCATTGGTGGTGTTGTTGCTTATGCCCCTTGACCGACAGCAACATCAGATCAAGGCCATTATAGGCTATAGGGCTGAGTGAAGCGGCTCCAGTTTTAAGTTAGCACCAGAAGGGTAGGAGTCCGACTTGACTAACGGACTCGTCCCGTAATATAGAACCGAGTCAAGTATCGAGACCGTTACATTTTACCCCGCACCTCCAGAGGTAAATTTTGAGAACTTTGAGGACATTATAGCCATGACAGATTTTACTTGGACCAGCCGCCATTAGCGTACACGGCGGAGGATTTTGTCAGCGACGAGCATCGAACCAGAGACGTTCAGATAACTGGCCTTCTGCTCTTGCCAACTGAGCCACCGGAACCGGAAATCATTTCTTTAGTACATTAAAAAGCTTGAGTATTTTTCCCCGATGTTTTTTTTAAACAGATTTTCTTGACACGCATTTTGTATCTATAAAGTATTGGATTACAAGACCCATCAAATGTACAGTTAAAATAACATTAAGTGTTTGGTGTAAAGATTCAGTTTCAGGAGTTCCAGTCGTTTTGTCATTTATGTGAGGTAAATTCGACAAATATATGCTGGTTGATCAAAACAGGCTATTCGACTTTTATTTCAATTTCCAATATCTCAGCTTTGTTAATATGAATTTCTTTTAGTTTTCTTGTACAAAAATGACTGGTCATCAAATCAGACTGGTAGAAATATGCAAAAGCAATAAATATAATATTAAATCAATATTTAATATTGTATCAACCCAACAATCTCCCAAGAGCAACAACGGATTTTTTAAAATTCTCCCAGTAAGATATGTTAATTGACACAGCGTTAACATTTTAACGCTTTTTGTGAATTTTTATATCAATAACTTTTGTATATACAACTGTTATTTCTTCAGAAATGTCTTATTAAATTTAAGGCTATAGTATTTTTCAAGATATCAGTATGTGTTCCCCAAGTTTTGCAAAATCACTTTAAGAACCCTATGCAAAAATAATTTCACAATAATTGGAATACTACGTAAAATTATAGAATAAATTCCCTATTGACTTTTGCAGATACTACATCCATCTTTAAAAAATTTGGTTTGAAAACTGGAAAAATTGATGGTATGATATATTTTTTCTAGTCAGATATACTGAACATTATATCACTAAGAGTTATCAGGACTTTCTCTCAAAATCCTTACAACTAATTTTGATTTTTCTAATGATTTAGAAAATATTTTTGTAAATACTGAATGATCATTTTAATCGATGGTATTATATCAAATTCCAAACATCATGGCAATTAAATATAGAGATTACAGTGTCAAGATTCTCATTCCTCTTCTGGAAACTTGTTGTCAGTTTATAGGCGAGAAGTCTAATTTTTTCTTTCCTTTTCTACGTCTCATCGTTAAGAGAAAAAAATAAGTCTCCAGCCGAAAGAAGTTTCTTTTCTAATACTAGCACTAAATTTGTGGTTGCTAGGCAATGAATTTCGTCACAGTGACGTTCAGCTAAGGAGAAAATCACAACGTACTGCAAAAGAGAAAATAAAGTGCATAGAACCTGGCGTTTGCTCTGTCGGTTTGTCTTGTTATTGATTTAAATTTATTTTCTTGTGTAAAAGTTCTGACTGGAGTACTGAGAAGCATACAGTTGCGTGCCTTTTGCTGAAAATTTCTGTTTTCGTCGAAAAACTATTAAATCTGAAATTTTTTTTGAAGAATTATTTTCTGTAGTGTTTTCCACAGAGAACCACCATTCAACTTTTTAAGAAACGGAGGTACTTTAATATGAACATTTCAGTAAATAACCCATCTTTTATTGGGACGTAACTATGAATCAGAAGTGTCCATAGAATCAATTGTTCCTCAATCTTTGAATACAATCTTTCTCAATCTTTTGCTTTTTTTCTCATGGTTTATTTATAACCTCATACATTTCGTTATCAACATAATGCATATTTTAACGATTTTGCTCATTGATTAAAAATAAGGATAGCTTGAAGCAAGTGGGAGATAAAAACGAAAGTTTATATGGATAATATAGACGGACATATAAAGAAATATTTAAATCTGTCATGTAACAGGGCTAACATAAGTAAAATCTATACTACATAACATAAACTGTAGAGACATATGCTAGCTTGGATGATTATTTGATTAGCAGAAAATTTCTACGAGCATAAACAAATGACGTGGGTAATCTCGCTTGATTTTGTTTTTGCTAGTTATACATTCTTTGGTTATTATTCATCACACATGACGAAAATAAAAGTACCTGACTTTCAGCTATCTCAAATCATCTCGCTTGGTACAAAAACTGGAATGCAGAGCTTCACTTCTAGGTTGCCAATTTCGTCATTTCAAAGGACTCTCGTTGAAAATTATATAGGTAAAATACTGAATTTTCAAAATAGGATCTATTAACGTTAATGATGTGCTAATCCCCAAAAGGCGCAATGATAATCTATTTCAGGAGAAATGCTTAATGAATAGCAACGGAAAAATTTTAAATACCTTTCAATTTCTAGCACTTGATATCCAATTTTTCAGAATTATTTTAGAGTTCTAGGGGGGAGATATGATAATCCTAACTACTCCCTCTCTTAATTGTACCTCTGTTTTCAGCAAAATTCAGCAAAGTTTTCAGCTTCCAGATTTCGTAGCTATCTCCAGTCCTAGTAAATGCAACATATTAACCACAAGTTGGATATATGCAATGAGATTTGAGAGTTAAAAAACGTTTCCTCTTTTTGTTCTAGGGTTTCCTTTGAATAAAATTCATCTAAATTTCCTTCCTCCGACTCGCCCGGAAAATGGTCCTCGAGATTGCATGCTGAAAGTTGTAGACCACTTAGCGGTGTGAAACGTTACCCGGAGTGCACTACTAGGAGGTGGGTCTACAATGTACCCACTGTTATAGGCTTCTGAGACTAAAAAATAATAATAAATAGTTCTACAGTGGACACTTGGCCACTGCGGCACATATGGAAACGAACAGGATGATCTCCTTGCTCAAAGAGCTACTCAACTGCTCCAGCTTAGGTGTTCCGAGATGTGCCACCATTGTGTAAAACTGTATATAAAGCAAATGATGAATGGAAAGTATCAACTACAACTAGGGGACAAAATAAAACAAAGAAATGGAACGAGGAAGATTTGGCTGATATACCAGACAGACCACGCAGTGTTGCTGTGCCACTTATCTGATTATTGACTGGGCATGGCTGCTTAGGGTAGTACCTCTCTCGAATTGGTATATACGACCATCATTATGATAATCTATGCGAGTTGAGAGAGCGTATAAACAGAACCCACCACCGCTGTAGTTCACTCCATATGACTCCGAGATTGTAAGGCATTGGCGAAATAGAGAGCTTCTTTGATGATAACTTCAGTCATTTTTTTCATGTCTATTGTTCTTTGTTCTAGTGTTTCCTTTGTAATAGTCCCCCACCATTGGAAATTAAATAAAAAAACCTTTTTCGATTTTAGCGGAAATCAACGGTAAGGAATTGCCACCCAAAGTTACCTGTTTTCTACTGTTAAATTTGCAGATTTATTTTATTTACAATGAAATATAGATGGAAGTCTATTACAAAAAATAACGTAATTTAAAATCGTCTCTGACTGAATGGCTCCGTACCTTTCCTTGGCGAAGTCCAAACTACTCGGAGGTACGACTTGAGTTCATCCTACGTCCCAAGAAGAAAAAAAAAAGAAAATCTTGATTAATTTTCTCACAAAAATGGGGTGTTTCACAAGCGTTTTCTTTTACTACTTGACTGTAGTTGGTGTTCCTAATGTCTCAAGATCATTATAGCTGCCTAATTCGATTCTTCAGAGTAAGTAATAGCGAGTCGTTAAAGGTTATCATATAGTACAGCCAGATTTCCAGCTCCGTTTACGTCATAGTTTATTTCTTCCTTCCATGTTTAAAGAACTTTTAGAAAAAAAAGTTAAAGTATTAGATAGTTTTTGAATCTTTAGTGTCATCTAAGTTCGATTTAGTATACTCAGTTTTAATTTCATCCTGAATGACTACAAATAAGTATTTATTTTGTTGAACTGAAACTTGCAGATTTGCCTGTTGGAAGACTATAATAGATGTAGTTTTAGCTCTTTAAGAATAAATAAAGTATATAACTAATTATAAAAATAATTTGGGCATTTTCAAATTATATGAAAAAAAATTATTTTCTTTGAAATTGTGCAATATCTTTTCTAAAAGATCTAAAAAAGCATTTACTGAAAACGATAATATAGTTGCGGGCATATGTTATTGAATCGATAGAATTAATTTATATATAACTGAAGTTTAAACTAAGACAAATAAATTCACAAGTAAAACATTCATTTCTCTGTGTGAAGAACATGCCAATTCTATATAGAAAACCCATGAGGAAATTTTAAAATATCATTACCATAAAACAGTTTTTAATGTGATACAAAGTATAAATATAAAAAAATGTAAGTCACCATCTATGCTAATCACTATAAATAATTGAACACGATATAGAGTCAATTTACATTTTATTAAAAAGGAATTTAAAACTGATAAATTCACTAGAGCAGCATTCATCTATCTTAGAGAGAAAAATGCCAGTTCTGTACTGAAAATGCATTCTGAAATTTAAAGAAAAAAAAGGAATTTACATAAAGCCGTATTGAAAGTGTTACAGAATTTATTTATAGAAAACAATCATTCACTATATATGCTAATCACATTAAATTAATGATTCTATAATAAAAAATTCCTCCATGAACATAAAAAATACATTTATAAATTAATATAGATAATGACGCTTAACCATGAAAACTACCATGGAAGAAATTGATTAATCTTCGTTACTGTTAAAAATAATAATTATTATTATTTGATCAATAATCTAGAGACCTCATTTTAGAACTGATAAATGGCAAAATACCATGCAGCCACTGAACCTTTGCCTATTTTTCTTTACTTTTGCAACTAGTTTGGAGAGGCATCAAGATCAAGGTGAACGATATTAAGTAGTTTTCCAGATCACAGCAGTGATTTGGACACTATCCAAACTGGCCATTGTTCAAATCATATCAACACTGGTCAGGAATATTTTCACAGGTAGTCAGTTTCTTTTATATAAGTGTACACTGTTAGATTAAGCTGAGGATTTCTGTAATACATACCAAAGAATATAAGTCATAAATGAAGTTAGTAATGTACATTTATATTTATTACAGTATTAGAGTCAGGGTAATCTCTTTTTCGCATGTTTAAATATGAAATCTCTGACTTTAAGGTGGTTTGTAGGTTTGGAAAATGAGTCAGGGAACTGTAACATGGAAGTTTATTACTTGGATCTCTGACTACATTTGATTTAGAATTTTAACTTTTATTCTGCACTCCAGCTTTGCAGAAAGATAACTTTGTTTTCCATTAAAAAATATGGAATAGAGGGCTCGGAGTAGCCTAGCGGTAGCGCGTCTGCTTTCGGTGCTGAAGATGCTTGGATCGAATCTGGACAAGCACCATTAAATACCTCAATGTCTAGGCCGGATATGGCCACGTTAAATCCGTAGACTGAAAAGTCCGCCTGTGAGGTCAGAGAGGGTGGGATAGGGTACGATTCCCCATATGTCACCCCTGGGGGTGGCCGGTCAAAATTTGGGTGGCACCTGGCTAAATCAGAATCCGATCTCTTGCGGTGCTAATATAAACCGGAGCCGCACCACTGTACTCGCTAGCTCGTATGGACCTGGTCTAGAATACTTCCGAACTGGACGCATTAGACACAACAATAATATAGAATCGATAAAAACATAATTGACGCACTATTGGCGTAAATAATCTGAAATAAGTTGTATGTGTTTGCGATAAAATATTAAACGGTCTTTTTAAGACATTTTACAAACATGGAAAAAATATTTTATCCTCAGTCTTTATTCTCACTTAAAGGGGAAAATATTGATATTTTCATACTCAAAATTTCCCATTAATGAAGGTTCACTGGTTTTTGAATCCTTGCCAGGTTGTTTTGAACGAATAGTTACCGGCCTTGAACGAGCTTCCTACCCCACAGTATATAATCGCGCAATTACACTTTCTCCTACTTTTAAAAAACATCCTAAGAATATGCAAATCTGAACTGTTATTTTACTGTCAACGCATTCTTTGATTTTTGGTAGCTGTATAAATTTTTCTCTAGTGGTAATCACCGTTCTTGAATGCAATAATTTACCCTAATACATATAATCGTTCAGTTATATTTTAGCCTACTGTACACATATCTAAAATATATGAAAAATTGACACGTGATTTGACTTCAAACAGTACAGGGTCGTTTTTTACCCGAGGTAAAATAGTTCAGATAAATTTGCGGTAAAACCTTTATATATATATATGTGTAATATACCCATTGCATCTCGTCGTTAAATTATATCCTGAAAATTGAAAACTAGCTCATATTTACATGGCTGGAGCTAGACTCAGCCTCAAAGGAATAAAAATTAAATTTGGAAGCAGTCGGGTCGAATCGTTTATTAGAGCGACAAAAGTATATCGGTTCATTTCAGAGAGACGGCTCCGAATAGTACCTTTCAACATTAAACGCGACGTCGAGGTACATGTGTCTCTTATTTGTCGGGTCAACAGATTTTGGGGTCCGTGATGCTAACCCACTCCGGACTCAAGACGTATACACATGTAGAAATGCAAAGATATGCGATTCATGGGACGTTCTATGGTTAAGGGTTTTAAAGCGATAAATTAATATTACTGGGGACTGGATTTAGGAAAGGGAATTTAAATGCTAGAATGTAGGGCATATTATTTAATATATTACATATATATATCTATATATATATATATATATATATATATATATATATATATATACACTCATGGACAAAAAAATTAGCGCACCAAGAAGGAGTCGTCAAAATGAAACGAAATTTTACATGCGTTATGACTACTTTGATATAAGTAAATGATAAGAAAATCAAAGAAAAAGGATAATTTATTTCAGAGAAAAAGGCAAAAGAACGGAGGAGTTAATACTCCGTTGGACCCCCTCTAGCGCGAATGTAAGATGCGATACGATCGGGCATTGAGTCATACAAGTTCTGTATGATGTCTTGAGACATTTCGTTCCATATTTGCTGTAACCTTGACTCTAGTTCGTTCAAACTCGTGGGATGCCCAACTCGTCGTCCCAAATGATCCCAGATATGCTCGATTGGACACAAATCTGGGGATCGGGCAGGCCAAGGAAGGGTAGTAACAGTGCGGAGACAGTCTTGTGACACCCTTGCGTATGAGGCCGAGCATTGTCTTGTTGAAAAATGGTTCCTGGGAGCCGTTGCATGAGTGGCAACACATGTGGTTGCAGGATATCATGAACATACCGCTGGGCTGTCATGGTGCCACGGAACAATACTAGGGGTGACCATGTATTGTAGGCAATGGCACCCCATACCATCACACCAGCTGTGGGAGCAATGTGTCGCTGTACAGCAAAGGCAGGATTGAAGCGTTCACCACGGGCTCTCCACACACGAACACGATTGTCATCACTGCCGAGATTGAATCTGGATTCGTCACTAAAGACGACCTGGTTCCATTCCGCTGCAGTCCAGTTTCCTCGTGCGCGACAAAACTCCAAACGGAGGCGTCGATGGGTGGGCGTCAAGGGCAGCACACGTAATGGGCGCCGCGATACCAACTGTCCTTCAGCCAGGCGCCTTCGTATGGTTCGAGAAGACACAGAGGCAACTAGTGAAGGTGCTACCTGTGCCTGGATGGCGGCCGATGAAGCAGTTGGCTGTACGCGTGCATTTCTTACGATGTGGCGGTCTTCTCGACGACTGGTCTGTCGAGGGCGTCCTGAACATGGTCTTCGTGTACATGACATCTCTCGGGTCCACTAGTCCCAACACCTCCTCACAACACAATCAGAGTGGCCTAATTGACGAGCTACTCGCCTAGCTGACCACCCAGCTTCCATCATCCCGACGATTCTCCCCCTCTCAAACTGCGACAACTGCTTATATTGTCTTCGAACACGGCGTAATGGCATGTCTATCTCAGCTCTTCCTTTGTAAATATTCAGCACACTCAAACAAGCTTTGGTTACCTGTTTTATACTCCACAGAGTACGATGTTCAACGCCCTCTACCGGCTATACGTAATGTGCAATCACGCTGCATTTCTAATCATTTGCATATCTCCCCGACATGTACCTTCATTGCAAGTTTCGTTACGATCCCGCAATTATTTCTTGGTGCGCTAATTTTTTTGTCCATGAGTGTATATATATATAAATAAATATATATATATATATATATATATATATATATATATATATATATATATATATATTGTATTTTTTACGTTAAGTGGTTTTTAGGGGGCAATGATGGTCCGCCTCTATGGCGCCCCCATAATAAATTGGCCAGCAAAACTGCGGTGGATTATAGGCGAATGTCTTCGCGACAAGTGCATCCGCATTAAAAAAAAAAAAGTTAAGTGTTTTAAAGATTTTAAAAGGTTTAAAAACTTTTTCACTTATGCATTTAATTTCTTTCTTTATGCATTTGTTTATGCACATATACCTACGAAGACACCCATATACATGCATGCGCAATGTTGCGCAATGCAAAAAAAAAAAAAAAACTGTAATTGTATTTTTTATTTAAAATAAAATCATTATAACGCTCGGAAGCAGCACATCATTATGTTCTAAAATAAAAATTTACTCTGTCCGTATGAACAAACTTATTTTAAATTCAAGTCGATTGATAACTACTTAGCTACCTGGAATTAGTTTGGATAGACGTGGGCTATTACAGATAATACAGGGTAAAATACAGCTATACTGACACATTATAAATTGTACTTCATTAGGGTTTCTAAAAGCAGAAAAATAAGCGTGGTATAAATAGTTTGGGCCCTTTGAAGTCAACCTTCTAGTTGCCTTGGAAACGAATGTTTGATCCAAGAAAGTAATTTGCAACCTTTGTAGAATTATTTTAAATTGCTAACATTTTCCTTTTTATGGATATACTCCAAATAAGTGCTAATTATCATTTGAGATTCGGAACAAGATAAAATTTAATAGCATTGCCGTGAAGATTCTGAATAATTGCATCATGCAAATGTGTGTACAATAATTATATTAATTGCCTTAAAAGTTTTAAATATAATTTTGCATTAAACATTTTCAGTTCTCCATAATACTTGAAAGGCACATTTTAAGTACATTTTACATCAATAATTTGTATTTTATCAATAAAATAGTCTAAAAATATATTTATTACTAGTGTTCTTTATTACATACTTTAAATTTATGAAGAAAAATTAACCATAAAAGGCATTCAGTGTATTACTAAATATTTGCATAATACAACTTTAGCAGATAAAATATAAACTTAATTTGGAATAATAATGTATAAAACTTTTTGCGAAACAGATTAGAAATAAACTCACTTAACAATAAATCTGATTTTTAAAAATAACTGTAGAGGTAGAAACTATTTTCAAAACAATGCTTTCTGATCCAAACACAATCCAGGGAAAATCGATGATTTGATATTTCAGATAAAATAAAGGAAAACTTTATAAATTTTGACTAAAAATAGATGATTGGTAACATAGAAATATCCAAAAAAGTAAAATTAAATGAATATTCTTTTCTCTCCTAGATGTGACAAATATTTATAAATTTTAGTTGACAATATTCCTCCTAACATGGATTATTAGTTTAAAGTTGGTTCGTTTCTATTTTAATAGTGTATAATTAACCTACCTGTTTGACGTCTACATGTTTAAAGTAGATTCAGTTCTATCTCCCAGTGCATATCTTCATCAAGTTTACTTTTAAAATTAAATATTGAAGAAATTCCTTTTATGTTACCGTTAGCTTTTATTTTCTTATAAATGTACATTAAAACAATATGACCACTTTCCTATTTTCATCAAGCTTTCGATTACATTTTTATCATTTAATGTATATTAGTATTTTGAAGGGCTCCGTCAAAAATTTTGGCAATTGGACACCGCATTGACTAAGGCCGGCACTTTTAAAGGGCAGTTCTATTCCAGGATATTTGGAGGGGGAAATTAAGGTAAAATAATACTGGAGTTGTGTCTATTTTGCAATAATCTTTTAATTATGGAGTGATAATGAAAAATATTGTCCTTATTTAGCATAAATTATATGCGATTTTGTTATTCGTTTTGAAGTTAAGGCCGTTTTTATAACAATTTTGTTTTGACATTGTAAAACGTTATATTCTACTTTCGCTTAACTGTCTCTTTAAAGATCAATAATATCTTTTTACAGATAAAAGTTAGCAAAATATGCGATAATTTTCTTGAAACCTAAATAGTCAAAACCTTCATAATTTTCTTAATGCCTAAAGAGTGATAAACACTGCTCGTGGCTATTGTTCAGGAGATGCTTATTCCCTACTCCTCACTTCAAGAATTGACGTCCCCGAGACAGCAATGTTAAAACCGGTCCCAGGTCTTTTATCTCCGGAGGTGGACAGTACTGTCATGATGTTTGTTATTAAAAGCTCAAGAATAAAGCATTGCTTCCAGTTATCTGGCATATAACTTGTAGCTCTATTGTGCTTATGCTTTGTACTTACTCCCCATTGTAAAAGTCAGCCATTCAACCATGTAACCGCTTTGTTTCTCCCTTACCTCCTTTGAACCGTCAGCCGATCCTGTGCCTGTTTCTAATTTCGTAGGTAATTCTTGATAGTCGTCCCTGTGGGCCTGGGGAGGAAGCTACTCGTATATGGTACATTGTGACTAGGGGGTAAGGGAGGTAGGGGTAACTAGGGGGGATGATGTCCTTGCTGGTAGGGATTCTGGGACATGTTGTTATGTGGGGTCCCATCAGGTGCATTGGAGTAAGTAAGCACAGGACTATCCAGGACAGTAAAGTTCCTGTATTTAATTTTTTCAAATGCTGGTGCTTACATGTCAGTTTATAAGAGAAGTGACTAGTATTAATGATCAAATGAGAATTATTATCACATGAAACTCGTAGAGTAAATGAAAACGTTTTAGGAATATGACTATTTATTTATACACAGCAGAATATCTATAAGGAAATATTCTTCAATGCCCTATAACTTTCGTTGCAAACCTCCGGAAAGAGGTCACAAAAATAATCTTGGGAGGATCGCAGGGATAATTTGAATTTTTATTGGAAATTACCCCCTAGAAGGATTTTAATACTTATAAATTGTTTCTAGATAGCTTCATAGTAGTATTATATTATGGGTTTCATAGATGATTACTGTTAAATGATTGGACAAGACTAAAAATACCATTAACAGTATTTAAAGGCTATACGTCAATAATTTTTTAAAATTTTATAGGGATATAACTATTTGATGTGGTGGGCTTTTGTTTTTAATATTCTGCCGTGGGTAAACTTGAATCATACCCTTAAAACAAAATATGCAAATGACATATCATTAAAGTACAAATAAAGATAAACAATGCATTAAAAATCTAAAACAGATAATAGCTGAAAACAAAACTCACTCCGATGCTAAATTCAAGTTAAAATGAATTTTTAATTTGGGAATTTAGAGAATAATATGAGAATTTAACAAGCAGTCATCCGTGAATTTTGAATCTGGTTCCCCATATACATGTACAACTGTATAAAACACTAGAGACCATTAAATATTTTGTTAGAAATAAATTCTGTTATTTTAAAGTGATTTCCGTATAGTATTAAATGTGATAAATTTTATATCATTGGGACTTGAGTTCCAAGTTTTTTTTTCCTTTAAAATGTTGGGGGTCGAGATTCCTAAAACATTGAGAAACATTCATCTATTGAATATGTGAAATAAAGACGGACAGTTAAGGACTCGGGGTGATTGAAAATCATTATTTAGGATTGATGACGCAATTTGCATTAAGTAACACCATGTATCGCAGTGACACTCCTGGATAGATGTCACAGCCACTGATTGTGAGATTTGCAGCACAGCGTTTCATTATAGATTCTTTTACCTAGACTTTCTGTACGGCGGGACGTAGAGAAAGATACAGTGCTGCATTGGTTGAACAATTTCACTCTCGTCATAAACATCTATATAAATGATAAAGTTAAATCAATCGATCCTTTACTTTTATTTTCAACTGTTTTTGTTATGTAATGGTGTTTATTCTTTGCCAAAATAATTACATTTATGGCAACACACAGTTAAATGAATTAGTATTGACTGATTTCGTCTGTTGAACATCCATTACCTGTTTGATCGATGTTGTTTCAGTGATGATGAAACTTATGAAAAATAGATAACTAAAGAAAATTTGAAAAATGTGTCATGTATTTCGACTGATATTGATTACATCAGTGAGCCTTAAAGCAAACTATTGCTCTTCGTGATAGAATTCTACAAATACGTAACGCCTGATTCGATCCTGCGAAATGAATTGCAGAACACGTTTTACAAAACTGACAAAACTGAAATAAAAATAAAGATAAACTACAAACTATGAGGAAAATCCCTCTTCGAGATTTTAAATTCACATCAAGGTGTTATTGATTAAATTCACTATTTTCCCCCCTCTGTTAAACATCTCCAAGGCATTTCGATATCGCCTTTTTTTATTGTAAATTTTGGCCAAAAGGAAAAAAGGACAAAGACATAATTTTGTCAAAGTGATGATAATTACATCTTAGTAATAATAATAACACCGGGCTAAAAATGCCTTTAAATTTTCATAGTTTTGTTTATTTTATCAGTTAATAAGGTCAATTGTTTGATTATATAATTTGATTTTTAAACGGCTGAAGTAAGTTCAAGTGCCGAAGAACTTAATTAATCTGAGATAGCAATAAATACCCTAAGGTAAAATAAATTATCCTCAATTATTGCATTTGTAAAGCAGAATAGTGAATAAACTTATTTCAGCATAATCGCGGGTAAACTAAAACATTTATGTTCTTGGGGCGTTTGAGGCTTTTATGAGTCTTTCTTTGGTAGGTTGGGTGTTTCAAATTACAAAAGTGCTTATATTAATAAGTTAGAGGATAAGGTTAACAGTAGATATGCATTCAGGTAAAGATTATAGAATTTATTTATAAAGACTGGTTAAGTTATTCTTCACTAGGTAGTTGATAATTGTAGCATTTGCCGTCATCCTGCCGTAACTTGTAACCACTGATAAACATTGCATAAGATTACATTTCAAATTATTTTAAAAATAAATGTCAATAATTCTCCTTTGTGTATCTAACATGAGATAAAATGTGTTATTTGTCATATTTAGCCGAAGAAAACTTTTTTTTTATTGAAATCGAGATAAGTTTAATCGTTAGACAAGTTCGAGATAAGTTCTTATTTACATTTAAAAAAAAAGAATATGTTGTTGATGTCAAAGAAAATGTGGTACTAACACTATGAGCGGTCTGACGTTTGAACTATACTGTCTCAAATAAATATCTCTAAATGGTCTCGGGATCCTTCAAAAATTGATTTGTTCTCAAATGTAGGTAGTTTCAAAAACACAGGGAAAAAATCTCTCTTTGAAAATCGGGGAAAGTCGGGTGATTATCATATATTTGGGTCAAATATATTAGCATATATTTGAGCCAAAGCTTCTGTCTGTGAAGAGATAGTACGATGAAACCTCCACGATTCGAACCCGAGACCACATTGCGAGAGCTCGAGACGCTGGCCACTATATGATGGGGGTGGCAGAATCCAATAATCCAGTAATTCATTTGAGCGTTCAAATCCGATTGATAAGAAAGCCTACTTTGTTTTAAAACAATTAAAATCGGAAAGATTCAAAAGAATAGTCGGAATTTTTCTGGATCTAAGGCTCTCAAATTCTGTTACACTTGCAGTTCTAATTCTTTATCAAGAAGGGCTCTATCTTACAGTTTTTACCAGTTGGCACTAAAAGGGGACTTCTGTCACGTCCGGAATTTTTATCTGGGCATCCTAATCCAGAGACTACCATTGAACAACTTGAACTACCAAGGTGATATGAGAAACTCTTTCGTTTTTCACAACTTATTCCTCACCATTTATTTTCCTGATTGTGCTGTGTAGATCATTTAAGCAGCCTTTATAAATTTCTCAATTTATTTAGTGAGTGTATCTTAATAAATTTTGGAAATATGAACTGCTGTGATTAATAAAATTCTATGAATAAATGAATAACATTACGCATTCATATTTCATAATGAGCCGGTGAAAATGAATATCCTCTTTGTAGGACAAGTATTAGACGCTATTAGAATGCGATATTCTATTATGAGGAATTAAGTGAACAAACTTTTAATTAATTCAATTAAAATTGAAAGCAATGTTAGGGTGCTATGGTAATTCCACTATGCAAATTTAAATTTTGAAAATACTCCTTAATACTACGAAGTACCTAAATATAATTGCTTTATTACACTTACAGAAATGTAGGTATGTTTGAGGATGCTCCCTATAGAACCCCATGTCATATCTCCTAATTCCATTGTAATGCAGCTCTCCCTCGTCCTTCACCAATTATTATCATATATGATCTCGAGCGCAATGGAAGGGAAAGCATGATTAATTAAAACTAAATGAGGCATACAACTTCAGATATTAATTAACCGGTATCTATAGCAAAGCGAATAATTCTTTCAAACTATCCCATTCATCGTGTAGAAAGCGTATGAAAATAATCTCTTTTCCGGAATTTAGCTAAGGAATCAAACGTATAAATTATGTATCATATTAAAAGATATTCGCAACGAAGATGATGCGTTTATTATGTTATTGCTGTAATCATTAACTAAAATAGAAGTCTGAAAAGACTTTAAAGGATAAAATTTAAAGATAAAAAATGCAGGGTGGGTGAGAAATGTGCTTATATGTTTAAATACTTTTATTTAATTTCTTTGTAAATATCTGACAGTTTAATTTACTTTCCTTTTTTAAATACTTTCAATTAACGACAGTTAAATATTCAGTAAGTCCACTCATTAGACCATAATTTAATTATAAATAGCAAAAATATTTCATTTATCCGTAGTTTTGAATCATTTTTTAAAATTTGATTCGTAAATGAGAAAAATCAAGAAAATGGTGTAGTCGACCATAAATGAAATTCCTAGATTCCAAACGAATAAAATGTTTATATTGTTGCTTTAACCATTAATTTTGGTCCAAGAAGGTTTACAAAGTTTTTTAAAAAATATGGAAAGATGCACAGAAAGAAGGTAATATAATTACATAATGTAACTTTAACTACTTTTTTCTTTTCGTTACTATTTATTATTTTTACCGATTTTCATTTCTGCGGTAATGAGATTTATTTGATTTATATTCGATAAATGCATTCCAAGAACGATATTTTAAGCTTTATAGCTTATAAATATGTAATATCAAGTATGAGTTATTGAAAAAACTAAAATTAGGATTTCTTTCAAGGTGGGGTTCTAAACCATGTTTAGTAAAAAAATTTTGATCATAAATATGCAAAATAAGGAACGAAATAGGAAAGAAAATATCAAAAAGATATATCGGTTTAAGCAATAAATAAGCAAATTAAATCTGCCTGAAAAAGAACTGTTAGTGCAAAAATTTCCAGTGAATTAAATAAAAAAATGTTCCCCACAGAGGTATAAAATACTTGAAAGCTTTGATGATAATGGATATATTTTTGACGAAAAATACAGTCTCTAATACATTGACAGTAGTTCATTTTAAAAGTCGCCATAATTTTCAAACAACTTTGATTCCAGTAATTATATGGCATCTTTTACTGTAAGTTTTTGGGAACATACCGCACTGAACTTGACATTGTCAGTGCAAGATAAACCAGTAAACATGGATAGTTCAAAAATAGCCCTAAATATCGTTAAAAAATAATTGTTCAGAAATTTTAAATGTGCTACTCAAATAGTTATTAATATAGTTATGAAACGTATATAGACTTAGTTCTGAAACGTATATAGATGAAACGTATATAGACAGTTTTTATTCAAGAAAAATTTATTTTCTTTATTTGTTTGCCTTTATTTGTATCTATTTATAACTTTCTGTTGTTTACGGATTATCTTAAGCCCTCGTTGGTATAGACAATACATGCTTACAGATATTTTGTTTTATGGACACTGATTGCAAACGTTATTTATTTAAAAAATAAATTAAAATTTCTATAACGTGCAACAATTAACGTACGAAGGTGTTGAAAAAAGCAACAGCAAACTGAGTGTAGATCCTGAAACGAAAACCCTGGGCATTTCAAACTCCCGCCGAATAGAGGAAACGGCTTTATTAATCTGAAGGGAAGTATAAAGAATATATCGTTTCCCTTAGCAATCTGTACCTTAGAGGAGAAGAAACCAGTCGTGAGGTTTCTGTGGTCTAAGGAAGAAAATTCACAGCCTCATGAAATTCACAAATGAATGTTGGAATAAAATGGAGATGCCTGCATGGGCGAGAAAGGAGTGTACGAGTGGGCAGATATTTATATGCTTATAAATGTGCGACATCATTCCGTGATGAGCAACTCTTCGATTGTCCCAGCACGGTCGACACCGATAAGAAGGTGGGTCCCGTGAACACCAATATTGGTGAATAAAGGTGTTTTTGAGAAGTTCTAGCTAGGAAATTCAATGTGTGTATCGGGGTCTTCATATACCATTGTTACAGGGGTTCTCGAGAATCGCAGGTTGCGTGCACCGTTCATGCCTAGGATGGAGATTGATGAGCACAAGATGAGAAGTTTGTAGGTTTCCAAGCCTTTTTGGCTTGGTATAATGACTAAGAGAGAAGACTTCCTGTTACGTATCATCAGAACAGGCGGAGCTTGGGCACCTCTATGAGCCAGAAAGAAAGAGGCAGTCTTCAGAATGACGGTACACATTCTCGCCAGTCAGGAGTATGTCTCAGTCGTACGCCCGAAAGGTCCTGTTCATTCTCTTTTGAGATTTGAAGGGGCCAAATTTGGAGCATTGTTATAAAAATAGTGAAACGATGAATAGCGCCTGATACAGAGCGATCAATGTTGTGGGAGATCTGAAATCAGCAATAAGGAACCGTCGCAAAGGCCACTTGTCTAAAAACTTTCAGGAGTCAAAGTCCTTCATGAGATCGTCCTCACACGACTGCTGCTACTCTTGACACTATTCCGAGAGTGAGATTTCAGATCTTACAGTATCCCCCAAACAGCTCTGGTCTGACCTCCTACGATTATAGTGCGTTTGGATCCCTGAAATATGATTTGAGAGGATAAAGGTTTGGGAATAATAACGAGGTATGAATAGTGGTACATTCCTGGCTGAAAGCACGACCAAAAACATTATTTGGTGTTACTTTTGAAACATCCATAATTAACATAATTAGCATATTAAAGCCATTAAATTTAATATTATTTGTCTTAAATAAGTTTATACTAGTCATAAAATGAGAGGCAAAATAATATACCGGATGCGTCATAAATTCGTGCAAAGTTAAAAAATTCATAATAAAAGAAGCAATGCTCGGAACATTTTTTCTGTTTGCGCCAATAAGATCAGAGGGACATTGGATTTTTTTCCATGTAAAAAAAAAAAAAAACTTTCCAAAAGTATCCGGAAGAGGGCACTCACGCGTCATACTGAGACGTTTTATGTAAATCAGGGAAACTGAAACAGAAAATCAAAAAGATCACAATAACATGAGACTGTGCATTTATTTTAAAGTAACAGATGTTCAACATTACTACCAGCACAAGGCAATAGGCAAGTGAGGCGCGTCACTAAGCCCATTACAGCGGATTCTAGCATCGATGGCAGCAACTGTCTGTCGAATGACATTTTTCAGTTCCACCAAAGTGGTTGGGTAGCCCCGGTACACATGAAACTTTACGTATTCCCCACCCCCAACTAAAAATTTGCCGGGGTCAAGTCTGGTGATTGTGAGGGCCACTAAACCTTACAACTGCGACTTATAGAACTCGGTCTTCAGTGAAAGATTCCAACAGGAACGACTTGATATCACGTGAAATGTGGTGCGGGGCACCGCCCTGCATGAAGGTGACAATTGGTAACTCATGTCTTTCCTGCAATGCAGAATTAACGTGGTCACGCAACAGCGTCCTCTTTCGGTTACTTTTGGAAACATTTTTTTTTACATGGATAAAAAATCCAATGTCCCTCTGATCGTATTCGCGCAAACAGAAATTTTTTCCGAGCATTATTTCTTTTATTACGAATTTTTGAACTTTGCACGAATTTATGACTCACCCGGTATAACGTACTTAAGGTTGCTATGTACTAACCTCATTGGATTCGCTCACCTCAATGTTAACCTATGGAGAAAATTTGTCCACGGATTGCCGACTTGGATTGAAAGATTTTTTTTAAAAATTGTACTCCGTCATATAAAAAGAAATTTTACATTTGTATACATTTTTCGTTTTTTAAAAAAAATGCAATAAATATTTTAAAATTTAAATTATTCGGGTAAAATCTGGTATAGTGTGTTTTAAACGATCCTAAATTCCTTCGGTGGACTAAATTTATAAAGTGAATCCTGTAGCGCTTAAGCTATCTGACAATACAAATTTTATATGATTATCAGCATTTATGCATCTGTAAATAGTTGACAAAAATATATTTTAAATAAAAAATTTGGGGGCAACGCTTAACCCCTCCCCTATAGAGAGAGAGCCATTACAATCCCTAAAAATGTCAATCCTAAGGGGGATGGAATTCTCGAACTGTTAACTGGACTCCTCCCACCACGTCTGCAAGAAGTCTGCAAGAAGAGGAAAAGGGAAATACGATTTTTTTTCTTAGTACATAGCAGCCTTAAAAAAATGATGTATTTAAAATTTATAATGCATTCTTGAAGATAAAAGAAAAGGTCTAGAAAACAAAATGTAAAGGCAATGGAATATATAAAAAACGTATAGCAAGAAATCTCCGAGAAGCGTTCAATTTATGTCCAAAAAAGTCATTTATCAGTCAAAATTGCATTCAATAAATATTTTACCTACCAGATATTGCAAATTAGCCTAATCTCAATTATTATCAAAATGCTTTAGTAAGCCTGAAGTGATGAACAAATTAATTTTGGGTTTTAGAATACTTAGGAGAAGTCAGTGGAAAACGAAGGCTTGTTAATTTTTTTAGCCGGCATTTATTGCATGGGAAACATATCTAAATATCACTTCAAAGTTTATTTCTCTTTTTCTAATATAATTCTTTGCATCAAGAAAGGGAATCCTGTCAGCTCAGTGAAAACCTGCAGACGGAAAACATGATTTTTTACTTTGTATTGTTAGCGTGTCCAAACATATCACTGCTCAAAGTAATAAACACGGTTGAAAACCTTATGCAGAAATTCCATTTTAGAATTTCTACAGCATTATTTACCCACATAATTTAAGTATTTCCTTAAGCATTAGAAAAAAAATTCCAAATGTATTAAGGCAAATAAAGGAAACTGAATGCAGTCTAGAAAGATACTTTCTGATCACATAAGGAATTTTAAGAATTACAACTGGTATGAAAAAAAATGAAAAGACAATATTTTCGCAGCTTTCAGTGTCAGGGAATTGGAGCATTCTGCTCCGGTATTGTTATTTCTTTTCAGACATCAGGTGCAGTACAAGTTAAAAAGGGATTAAGTGAAATTTTTATTTCTATTAAGTGCAATCTTCAACAAACAAATTTAATTTTTATCGGATTTTGGCGAAACAGAATAATCAAAACAAATTACCTTTTAAAGTTTAGAGAAAAGAATTAATCCCAAGGTTCAGTTTTCATTTAATACGAGTCTTTTTAGCTACAAATATATAGGAAATTACTGTATACTCTCAAAACTGTTTATATCTGGATAAGTCGTTGGACTGAAATTTTGTCATCTAGAGGTATACGCTTCTGAGATGTCAGAAAGTATTTTCTTACTCCTCCTTTTTCACGTTACTTCGCAATTTTTTTTTTCTCCGAGACATCATTTTTGCCGTTCTCTCTCGCACTGACATACATATACGTTGTCATACACTGAGAATCTTTTATTGGTCGTTGTTTGGGAAAAAAAATAACTAAACAAAAAAAGCACTTAGAAGTTATTTAATAGTCGATACTCAGTAAAATTCTAGTCAGTACTTACGTGTTAAAGAATTTTTTATTCATTGAAAAAAATCTACAACAAATAGCAATGCCACAACAGCAAACTTCTACTCTTTTAGTCTATTAGAGAAGTGGTGCGCAAACTAATTTCGATTGCGATCCATTTTCTTCAGGTAAAAAATTGCGCGATCCACAGTAAACATTTATTGGTAGTAGCAAATTTAAAAAAAAGTTACAGAAACAAGAAATAATTTTTTACAAACTTTTATAAAATCGCTGAACTGTAGATTGTGGGTATTTGCTTTGCCCGATAACAATTAAAAAAATGCCATGCATACCTTCTACACTTTTGTTTGCAAATCTTATTTGTCCAAAACTTCATAATGAAATATTTAATATATTTATATTTCATTTAGGTAAAACAGCATGATTTCAAAACTATACGGTTCCTATTAAAACATTGAAAATCATAAACTGAATTTATTTGCATAAAATTAAAATTTAAAAAAATTGTGCTTGGGCCTTGAATAATACTTTTACAATATTTTTTTAAATATTTTAGGATGCTACACTCGCATCATCTTCTGGGTTAAGTCGTGATCGTTGTAGGGTTTTTATAACAATTAATTTTGAAAAGCCATTGATAGATAGGTAAAAGCGATCGGAAGCAATGTATGTATAGCCTTGCAAGACTATTTGGCGCTTTATATAACAATATCATATGTATTTTTATATAACAATATCGTGTCATATTAAAATACATAAATTTAAATATTATAAATATGTTACAGAAAATTCAAAGCACATTTTCTAATGAAATATTTTAATGATATAAATTTGCTTCAAACTATCTGTGACCCCTCTAATTGTTTTCACGACCCCTTGGTGCGTCAAGACCCACAGTTTGAGCACCACCGTATTAGAGCATCTCATAGACCGCTTAGCCTTTTCATCAAACGTTGATGTTAATGTTCTTTAAAATGAAACTCCTACTTTTATTTAATTACTTTTTAAGTTTATTTTTTATATACAGGGAAAATTCTCTAGCCGGCCATATTTTTTTCAGACCCGAATAAAGACTACCCAGGACCAATGTCGAGGTAAAAAAACTCCTTTTTGATGGTCACCTGTATATCTATATATACTCAGTGGAATCTCGATCGATCGTTTTCGGATCCATCGTTTTTCCGTATGTGTCGTTCATTTTATCCAGTCCCAACGATCATATTGCTTTGTTATGTGTCCGCATCGATCATTTTCCCGGATTTATCGTTCATTTCAATAGGTCCCTTGAAAAACGATAGATTGAGATTCCACTGTATATACACACACACACACACACACACACACACATATATATATATATATATATATATATATATATATATATATATAATGTATTTTCTCTAGCAGTTCACCCCTCAAAACGGACACCTTTTTTGAACCATTATTGGCCTCCATAGGGAAGCTTCAATGCGTTTATAAATTCCGAAATTTATTTTTATTATCTCTAGAAAATTTTTCTTTTGATCTAGTCTTCCTAAACCTTTTCCGTTTTTAGCACATCTCTTGTAATACGATTGAGACTTTCATTCTATTTCGTCTCTAATGAAAAACTAATCCCCTATTCCTTATCGTACATTCAACTGTGTTCTTGCTTAGCTGCACCTCTGCATCTGGCTGCGTGTTATGCCGAGAAGAAGAAAAGAAATGATGAGTCATGTATAAGTGTGTTAAAGTTTTCTTCACGTGGAACTAAGAACCCCCTACATTTGGAATAAGATAGACATAATTTCGAAATAGAAGCCGGAATTACAGTAAAATATTTCTTTTCAAAATTTTTAACTCTGTATTTCCCTTTTAAGATTAAAGGTTCCTTTGTTTTCACTTATATGTGAATTTATTGATACCTTAAAAGTAATTACTGTTGCACAAGTATATCTTGTCGGCACTTAACTTAAGATTTTACGATTAGTTAAAAGCCATTACATGTAAATATTCTGAACTTTTAAATAATTACAGTCCATAAAATTTTTTTTTCGTTAAATGATGGCATCTGTACTTAGTTTGTAATACACTGAATGAATCCATTGAATGTTCTAAAAACATTTAATTTATTTTCACCCCGTCAAATTGATACCAATTTATAATTTCTTAAATACCAAGTATCGGACGACATAACTAGTAAATAGAAGACACATTGAAGAAAATAAATAATTGAGAAATATTTAAAACGAAACTTATAATTAAGACATTAACAGAAAATTTATAAATTTAATTTCTTTTAAACTTGCAGTCTGCTCTGACAGTAAGAACGGAAGACAGACTTTAGTGGGTTGTTGATGATTCAAAGACGTTCACTGGCGATCATTGTTGACGGATTTATCTGTCTTGAACTACAAATCAGAAGTTCATGACAGATGAATAATGAATGAACTGAAAGAGGTGTAAGCGTAACTAGGATTTATGAACGGAGGGGTGAGGAGTGGGGGTCAGCCCCGAGAGTAATGGACTCTACACCAGTAAAAAGGGGAGAAGGGGACTAAAGACCCTTTTCCAGGGAAATTCTGGGATTTTTAAATTATAAAACATTTAATACAAGAGCTAATTTTTCCGTAGAATATTGACAAAATTAAGTACTAGTGCCCCCATTCATCGAAACTGAGGGAATTTTCTTTCATTTTCGGAATGATAAAAGATTTTCTAACTTACGAAATGCAGTGCTTATTAAAATTTGACATTTGTCTTTGCCTCTAATTTTTCAACTTTAACTGATTGCCACTGGCGGTCAAACTGAACATTCAAGAGGTAGGTGTACTTGGTGATTAGAAACTTTTCAACTTTTTTCGGACACAGACGCATTCTTCATAGGTGCGGTTTCTTCTGGTTGCTCAATATCGGGCAAAAGTGTTGTTTAGTTTCAATGAAGAAACTTGACTACAAATCGTACTATTTTCTAAACTGTGATACTACCTTTATTAGCCTTCTCGTCGACGGGGTAAATTACTTTTTTTCAGTTTGACTAGACCAATAATCATTGGTCTACCGAATAATCATTGATAGATGATTATTGGGTACTTTCCCATTATACTGATCTGTTGCTAACCTCTCGCCGAACTGCGAGCCTTGGTGAAGAAAAAACGTTCTCAAGTGCTTGAGGAGACTGGGTTTGGACCGCTGAAAAATCTATTTACATATCGTAGACGCAATCACCGCACCACGGCGTTACTGACAAAACAACTGTATGCATGTAAGAAGTGGACAGAAATGTACATGGAAATGAAAAGCAAAATTTATTTAAAGATATATTGAATTTATTTATCACATGAAATTCCCGGGGGTGTAAGGATTCTCGCATGAAAGGAATCCCGAATATTTATTAAACCGAAAGTAGAAATGGAGTTTGCTATAGTTAAAACGTAGTTTGCAAAATATATATGGTGTGAAAAGTCACTATCTTCATATTATTATTATCATTATTATTATTATTTTACTTCAACATATAAATGTAGTTCGCAGAACTGAGAATGCGGTGTGAAAAGCGAGTATTTTCTGGTATTCATTTTATTTCTTTAATTGACAGCTCTTTTATACCACATTTGGAAACAGGTCGGTATAATGGAAAAGTATCGATTATTGCTAAAATAGTATAGAAGAGACCCATCGAAATCAACGGAATTTTTTTATTTTGTTTTTTAAAAGATTACATTCATATCAACCATCAAATGTCATTTTAATTTGATTGACAAAAAATTTTTTCAACTGCATTCAAAGACTTTTGGAACGAAGGTCTTTTACGCGGCTTACAGTAGAGTGAACTCGCAGGAATCGTCACGTAACGAAAATGCGTTATGCCCCCTTCATAAGAGCTTGTTCTCAAGGACTCTGTGGCTGAATGGTTATCGCATCGGAGTATCGGACTATCGCACTACGGAGCGAGAGGTCCCTGGTTCAAATCCCTGCACAAGCGCTGGCCGTTTCTATTCCCACTCATTCTGAGAATAGCGCAGTGTATATATATATATATATATATATATATATATGTATATATATATTTATATATAATATATATATATTACATTATACAAATCGTTCAAATTTCTGGATATAGATGGCAGAGTAGAAGTGGAATGGTATAATTCCCCACGGTGTGTGGCCAATAACAGATATACATATATATATGTGTGTATATACGTTTAGAGTTAAAAATATAACGCAAGGAACTTCGTTCCTGACGGAGATCCCCCGACCGCAAATATTTTTTTTTTCCCAATGCGGAGGCACTTGTCGTCAAACATTCGCCTATACAACGCCGCAATTTTACCGCCCATTTTATTGTGGGGGCACCATATAGGCGGGCAGCATTACCCCCTACGAAGGGACGACACGAACGGAGGCATTTCTCGTGGCGCGACGCCAGGATTCGATCCGAGCACCCTCAGCACCGAAAACCAGCGCTCTGTACCACTGGGCAGCCACAAGCCCGCATTCAAAGACTAAAAAGGTTTATTTTGATTTTTCAACCAAATTCTTATGTTTGGCCGTTCTTTCCAAATAGGTCTCCACGTAAAAAATCTTATAGAAATAATATATATATCTAGTAAATTTTAGTCCCACTCTATGATTTGTAAATATTTTGGGTTACCCAATTTATTTTAATATCCTTTTCAAATACTTGACAATTCACAATGCTGAATTATATTATAAATAATTTGAGTATTTATAACAATCATTAGGTTTCAAATAATTTCGATCACTTTTTTCTATTCAGTCGTTTATGGGGGGGGGGAGTTGCAACCCTCCCCTGATTATGCCTATGGAATGGGGAGTGGGTATTTCATTATTATCCTACCACACCTTGCTCAAATACAATGATGGCGATCAACGGGTAGCTTGTCATTTCTCCCGTCCCCTCGTCTTCAGATGACCGACAAAAGCCACAAACGCCTGCAGTGTCCACGGTTTCAAATAACCTGGGGACACTAACTATCCCCTTCCCAATTTCCTAAACTGGGCTTCTCACGAAAGGTGACTTGGTTGGTTTCTCCAAAACTAATGACATAATAAATCAGTTTTCTCTCAAATCACTCTCCTAGGACTTCATTTAGTTGTGGTGAATTATGTAAATACCCGCAAGCCTTGCCTCGCGACAAAACAGATTTATTTTTTTCTCTTCCTTTTTAAAAATGCTAATAGTTGAAAAAAAAAATCGGTGTGGCAAGTTCAGAAGCCACAAAATATTGTTGCCTATTGTATTTCTAAACTAATAGGCTTGTGGCATGTTGAGCTGAATGTATTGATTCCTTATCTTCTTATTCTGGTTTATTGGGAAGTGTTTTTTAGATGTTATTATTCTTTCTAGTTATCCTGAGATTAGTTCATAATGCTACAGTTATTTTATCTTAATTTTCTGAATCCGATAGGTTCTAAAGTAGCATGTTGACCAAAAGTTACCGGCACTGGGCACTGGTTTATGGCACTCGTTTTTGATATCGAATTCTGCGCGTATGACTGGCACATTGGTATTCGTATCATTGACGTTTATGAGATTCGAGATAAGCTGCAAACTACAGATTCTTGGATGTTTAGTCCATGTGTAAAAAAAAGTGGAAGTAACCCTTCTGAGACCAATCAATGAACCAATCAATGTATTCAAATCTTACTTTTGTAAATTAGAGACGTTGATTTCAGTTATGGCATTAGTGGCTTAGGATGACCAAGATCTCAAGTTTCTCTAATCTTTATAACTTGAGACAGAGAAATTTTTTTTTCTTCTGTAATGAATGCATTTATGGTGATGATAATTCAGGAAAAAATATTCTTTTTTATTCTGTTCTAAATAAAGACATTTAATATCAATACTTTGGCAAAGATATTAAAAAATACGATATTTTTTAACAGATTATAGAAACGAATTTTAGAAATATATATATTTGCCTAACGTAATAGGACCGAATGTTGGCTAAGCTATACCTACGAAACCAATGTCTTGATGCGAGTCTTGATGTTGACGTGGATGTTAGCAACCAGTTTGAATCAGCTTTAGACTCCCGATCTTTTCAGCTCTTATGCAACAAAAAAGATTACCACAGCTTTCGTGGCTAGGCTTGTGGATTTGACTTCCTCGGATATTATCAGCGCTATTGGCCAGCCGGGCCCTTACAGTGAAGGTCCCATCTATTTCATGTCACTGCAAAAGAAGATCGTATTGCTCACAGTACAATATCTGTAAGTTCGAGATTCATGGTTGGCATATATACTTGCAGTCAGTTGGAATCATCTATATGTCCAAGAAGATAAATAGATAGCCGTAGTGTTCAGTACCAGATACGGCGGTTTAGAGTTCCATGGGTGGTAGCATGGGTGTTATTGGTTTGTCGAAATTTGCTTAAAAAGCATCCTTTACGAAAGGGGAAAAAAGACCATACTGTTTAAGATAATAGAAGCTGTTTCTGCGAGTTCCGTGATTGGCATAGTATTTGAAATCAGTTGTTATGGGTTTTACATAGTAAGCCGCGATCTATTTAATTCTCCCGTAGCAAACAGGACCAATAAATAAACAGTGGCCAAAAATGAGTATTTTTTCTATTTCATTAAGAAAATATTAGATGAATACGAACACTTTAAAAGAGGACTTAATCAGTTTCCTTGAATTCTATCTTTCCCGCGTTGTACTTTGCAATATTAATCGATTCAGTTTTAAAAAGGTACACTGCAAAAAAAAATAATAAAATCATAAAGCGGGAGTTCCACATAACGATTTTGACCGATTTTAATGCTTTAAATTTCTTAACGGCCTTTATTTGCATAATAACTCCAAAAAAAAAGCTAATCTACAAAGAAATTTAAAAAAGCTCCCCAACAAAAATATACGAGTAAAAGAGTTTTTTTTGCATAAAAAAGAAGAAAGAAAACAGTTCAGTTTAACACTTAAAGTTAGCGGTCATTAAGTTAATAGCCTTGCTTATTGCTCAGAACTAATCGGAACTATTCTGAGAGCAGTAGTTCTAAATAATTGCAAATACTTGAATGGTTTTAGCATTTTTTGAATAGCGTTAATTTATAATATTCATGTAGTGGAATTTATTATACACGAAGATGGAAATTCCTTGAGTGTTTCGTATAAAAGAGCATTTTTCCTCGAAGATATTACGAACATTTTGACTATAATCTAAGGCAGATAAGGTATTAAATTATGACGAAAAGTCCAATTAGGATTTGATAGTTTTGCAATAATTAATTAAAGAAAGAAGAAAAATCATTATCAAAATCGATAATATGAATAAAAGATTATATTTAGAAAACATTATTTTTGAGGTTTCGTCTGCGTGTTATTCTAATTTGTAGATTAGCAACTACATATAAATAGAGTTTTACATTTCAGTCAGTAAAATAAAACCTAAACAATTGTAAAGATTTTTATTTAAAGGTGTATTAAAAAAATTTTCTTAAATCCCACAAAATTTTTCCTTTCTGTATTTATTGCCTATACCAACTACATAAAAAATACGGCTCACTGTAACTTTATTCAGGTATAACTAGAAATTTAACATTACCACTGAACCCATTCAAGAAAGAAAATTTAAGCTGTATTTTAATTATAGAATTTTTCTTTTTCTGTCATACGACAACCAATGTGAAATACTACAGTTCGTTTTGACTTTTCAACGTGTGTTTTCAGCAGTTTGTTGCACGATGTTGAGGTTACAGAAATAAAATTTATAAGTTTTTAATGAAGGAGGTATTTATAATTTTAACTGTTTGCATTAAAGCCAGAGACTTTTTTTTCAATATTTATTACATTTACCTTGATTTGATATTTTCACACCGAACGAGCAGTTAAATATAATAAAATATACAGATAAAGGTAAATATTTTGAAAATGTATTTTTCACTAATTCATTTTTTAAAGATAATTCGTCATACAAGATCTTTCGAAAACCCTTACCATGATTGAAGTAAGTGCATGAGTAAATGCGTGTGTGTATGTCGGGTCATTGTATATTTTACAATCTAATAAAATTACTCATGGAAAAAAAATCATATGTGACACCAAAAAAGGATCATTTGTATCAATTAAAATCCTTTATTTAGAAAATAAAATAGAGATTGAGCAGGTTGTATCGAACTATGACACATCTGTATTTAACTTGACTAGAAGTTCTGCTGGAAAAACCCTTTGTCAGCTATTTTAATAAATGATGTACGTTTATATATTCGTGTATATGAACGAACACACAGACACACACACACACACACACACACACATATATATATATATATATATATATATATATATATATATATATATATATATATATATATGTATGTATATACAGTGAAACATGGTGACCAGCAACGGTGCCGAAATAAAGTGACCGTTTTGAGGTAAGGACGTCGAAAAAGGCTTCTTCCATAACATTAGTTTTATGGCTCTATGGAGTCCTATATTTGTTCTGAACAATACTTGGTTATTTAGAGCTGTGACCGGCTAGAGAGTAAGTGCATATATATATATATATATATATATATATATATATATATATATATATATATATATATATATATATATATATATATATATATATATATATATATACTTGTTAATATAATTATTTAATACTCATGCATTTGCTATTTGGATGCACCTTTGGGCAAAGGTGAAAATGAAAACTCAGACTTGCATTAAACATCCCGAAGCCTCTTCTCTCATTGTTTGTTAAATGTCAATAGCATGGAGACATGATGTAGTTACTTTATTTTTGGATCCTGTCGCCATGGTTACTTAATTGATTTGAGACATGGAAGCTCTTTCACTGTATGTGTAATATTCATGTCATGATAGTTTGATTTAAACTGCGATGATACATTTAAAACCTAAATTTACATTTCTCTGTATAAAGGCACGCGAATGAAATCTTTCAAAATTTCCCGTAGAGCATTTTAAAAGTGTGCACTTTTATTCCACTTTGAAAACCATGAGAATTGTTAGATCTGGCAACTGTGAAAAAGGTTTTAGGTTGATAATTAAAACTGGCAACAGATATGTTGTGTTCTAAAGATTTAAAATTATAATAGGAACGGTATACATGTCAAAGGTATTTTTGTTATGTTGAATAAAAACATTAGTTTGAAGAATGATAAATTGGTAATTTCTTGAAATTCTCAACAAATTGTCCTACAGAAATTGTTATATATAGGTAAACAAATGCGTTCAGAAACGTTTATTAATTGATACATATCGTGATTTAAGCTACAGTGTTTACTATATTTTAATTCGTGCAGTTATCTCCCATTCTTAATCAAGAAACCTTTTCCACTCGAAATTAGTTTACGTTAGCTTCAAAAAGGTTATATTGATGAATATCTACCACACTGTTTTAATGTTATAATTAAAGACTTATCTTTTTCAAATTGTTAAAATAAAAATTCATTTAATTTTAACGAATACCTCCAACTAATTTTTAGGGGAATTTCACATTCTGGGTATGCCTTTTTTTACAACAGTTAAAGTATAATTTTTCTATTTTCTAATTGTATACTTTACAGAAATTTAACATAAATTGTTTGAAAAATATTTGATCTTTTATCAACTTAATTTTCCGTACCACCTTGCATCTTTCCCATACCACAATTTTTTTAAAACTCAAGGAACTGTAGTATTCCAATTTCCCTTTTCTGTCGACAGTCAAGTCTAATTTTTAAAAGATTTAAAACTGAAAACATATTACACACTCTGAAAGTCTTTTGGCATCGTTATGTGAAAATAAATAAATATGCGTACCTCAACGAATTTTTTCAGCGTGTTTTTTGTGCTTTTCTGTGGTTGTACAGTTTAAAAAATGCGTATCTTTGGGACTTTGCGGAATTTCCCGTTCCAAAAACACCCGTTCTGCTTGACGACAAAAAAAATCACCAAAGTCGCCAAATGGAGGGGGGGATATACCATACTAGTTCCGAGGTATTTCATGCTAAATCAATTTATATTGTGTTATGCATTATTATACTTCAAATAAGACAATGTACCTCAATATTTTTAGACATATCTTATTGTTAATAGCTAATTTTCGTTACGTTTGTGGGTAGTTATTAGACTTAAGCTCCGCTACACTTTCTCATTCACCAACGATATAATTAATTGATGTCTTAGCTGATACTCTGTAAATTAAATTAATTAATGACATCAAATACGGTAGCAGAATTTACGTTAAGTAAAAAATTGCGGTACTTCCTTTTTATAGCGTCCTTGGGTAAGAAAAAGTTATTGGCGATTTTCCGCCTTGGCGAGAAACAAACGGTTATCGATTTCGAAGTGTGCCCGTTATTTACGTTTCTTCAGCCAGTTAAAATTTTCTCCTTTAAAATATAACAGTTTTTCGTTGTTAAATATTTAGGTTAAAGTAAAGAAATGGGTATCCCTTGGCTTGGTAAAAGAAATAAGGAAAGAAAAAAAAAGCCGGTCTCCGAAATCACTCTTTAAGACGACGATTATTACAGTCGTCGATTATTACAGTCGACGATTATAAACAGAGAAGTTCATATGCAGGAAGATGTTGAAATCATTTCAGTAAAGGGCTTTTATAAAAATGTGGGTACCCATTTCGAAATCGGAGATAAATGCAGCGACGTTATAGCTATCTTTTGGAATACATATCCAAATATAATCTATATAAATAAAGTAAAGTGTCTCTATGTGTGTATGTATGTATACAAATCTACATTTCTTGATGTATTCTGGTTGAAACTTCGTATACTTATGTTTTAAAGCCTTGGGATAATTCTAAAATAAGTTTGGAAGCTTTTAAATTATCATAAATAGATACAGTTTTTTAATAATATTTCATTTCCAGGCGTTGGAATCAATCATTCATCACAACTGCGCATGCGCACATATTGGATGTTAATTCTAGATGTTGCAAGGTAAGTAAACGCATTTAATAATTCTTTTTTTGTAATTTCATTTTTTGTTTTATTAAAATGTTAATTTTCTAATATTACTCCTTTTTTTTCTTTTTTTTCAATGGAAAGCAAAATAAAATTGCCGTAGCAGTTGCCATTCTTCATTATACATAAACGTCAATTCCAGTGCCACGCACGCTAGAGTAATATATCAAGAGATAAATGAAAAATATACCCATGCGGTGACGTTAAACTTTATCTCTTTTGAATTATTTATTACTAACTGAAGTACCCGGCGTTGCCCGGAATTTTAAGAAGGTTTGTTAACAAAAATCAATTTAAAAAACTTAACACAACATAAATTACATAGCCTAAAAAAAAGCATGTGAAATGTTATACATATCTCAGTATTTAGGTGGATGCAGTCTTCCATCATTGTACGACTAAAAGCTGTAAAGTTAAAATGTCAAATTGTGGAATGTTTGTTAACCAAAATCAATTTCAAAACTAAACACAGTATAAATAACATAAAAAAAGCATGTGAAATATTATACATAAATAAAAAGAAATCCCAATATAAAAATATATAAATTTATAATAAAGTCCTCAAAATTTAGCAACATTTAACCTTCTATCTTCGGAGCAAAAGAATCTGAAAAGTAAAACATAAAATATACATACATTTATAATAAACCACTAAAAGCTGAAAAGGAAAAATGTAAAATTGTCTTTTGGAAAGTAAAGCTGAAAAGCAAAAATGTCAATTTGTCGAATGTCTGTTAACCAAAATCAATTTAAAAACTAAACACAGTATAAATAACATAGAAAAATAAGCATGTGAAATGTTATACACCCAAAAAATAAAGGAAAATCCAATATAAAAATATATAAATTTATAATTAATTCCTCATAATTCAGATAGATTTAACCTTTCATCTTTGGAGCAAAAGAAGCTGAAATGTAAAATATAAAGTATATACATTTATAATAAACCATTAAAAGCTGAAAAGGAAAAAATGTCAAATTGTCTCTTGGAAAGTAAAGAGTTTTAAAAAGTAAAGCTGAAAAGTAAAAATGTCATTTTGTCGAATGTTTGTTAAACAAAATCGATTAAAAAAGTAGCACAGCATAAATAACATTTAAAAAAAAACACGTGAAATGTTATACACATCTCAGAATTTTAGTAGATTCAGCTTTTCATTATTCTACCACTAAAAGTTTAAAAGTAAAAATGTCAAATTGTCTAATGTTTGTTAACAAAAATTAATTTAAAAACTAAACACAGTATAAATAACATAGATTTAATAACAGTATAAATATCATAAAATATATACATTTATAATAAATCACTAAAAGCTTAAAAGTAAGAATGTCTAATTGTCCATATAAATACATCCATAAATGCAGGATTCTGTAGCAAAGAAAAATAAAGTATAAAAGTATTGGTTAAAGGCAAAAAAATTAACAGAAATCTGTAATTTGGGCTACACGCACCATAAATGCAAGTTTCTGTAGCAATAATAGAAATATCCTGTCCATTTTACACTCTATATAAATCTCTGTTCAATTAAAGTGATTCAAATATTATCTCAAAGTACCTTCAAAAACTATGTTTCTCGTTTCTTGATTCGGGGTTCAATATGAATGTTTGTTAACCAAAGTCAACTTAAAAACTAAACACAGTATAAATAACATAGAAAAAAACTATGTGAAATGTTATACACATCTCAGAATTTAGATACATTTAGCCTTTCATCATTGTACCACTAAAAGCTGAAAAGTAAAAATGTCAAATTGTCTTTTGCCTTGTGAACTACTCTGCATGAAAAATTAAACACAGTATAAATAACATAGTATAAAAAAGGGATGGGAAATGTCATACATATCAATACTAAAAAACAACGAATAAAGATATTTAAATTTTGTGGATACGCATCCCACGTCCTGCAAACAGTCTCAAGCAGAAGAAAAATTCTTTTCCTTCCTCAATTTTGTGAACCAAAATTAATTTATAAATGAAACTCAGTATATATAACATAGAATAAATAACACAGTATAACTAAAAACTAAACAAAGTATTGCTTGAATTTAAGTAAATTGTAAATAATTCAACAACAAAAAAATAAAGTATTAATGCAGGGGTTTCCAACCTTTTAGCTTCCTTGGGCCACATTGAAAGAATACGAATTGTCTTGGGCCACACAAAAATATACCTAACATTAAAAATTGTTGATGAGTAAAAAAAGTATAATGTATAGCTAACATATGTATTTATTTCATTATAAATTTTATTTATAATTAAAAAGATAACTATAGGAGTCGTAAAATTAATGTGATATTTGGCATTGAATTTGAAAAACTAAAGCTTCAGTATCTGGGTCGATTGAAGTGGTTGCAATTCTCATGCTGTTGTTAAGATGTTCATCCGATATTTTGGTTCTAATTTGACTCTTAGCGTGCCTCACTCTTGAAAATAGTTGTTCACAGATGTACGTGATTCCAAACGTTGATGACCAGAATAATGCTTGACTATGCAGTGAAGGATATTTATATCTGGGCAGGTATGATTTATGAGTTCAACAAAGAGACTCGATCGTATTTCTCTTTAAGTTAGATGTCAGACTGCAACTCTATGCATTCCATTTGAAAATTTGCTAGCATTATATCTATATTGACTGTAAATAAATTAGAAAACATGCAAAAAACAATTGTTTATTTTCCCAACAGTTCTGACACCAATTTTAAATTCTTGTACTAAATTGGAAAGTAAGGCTGCGTATTTTATAACATTTTTAGAATTGTGCTTGGTCAGCATCTCGAAATACAAATATTTTTAACATTTAATTTGGCTTGCCATAATTTCAACTTCATGGATTTTACACTGAAGTAAAATCCATGAAGTGACGGGTGTTTGAGTCATTTAAATGGGCATTCAGATCTATCAAAATCTGCTAAATCTGCAAGCCAGTTATCATAAAGTTCTGGCACAGATAACTTTTCAATGTCATAAACAATTTGATATCATCAAGTAAGCTATAAAACCTTTTTAATATTTTCTCCACTGAACTACCTTATTTCTTAAAAGTATCGCCATATTCAGCATCCAAGCTTTTAAGAAATTCCTGAAACTGGCGATGAATCAATCCCCAAGCCTTCATAAAATTCACCATTTTGAAGATGATTTGCATAACATGGTCCGTTTTTTCCTTTTCCGCATTACTTTTTATATCAAGGCAGGATATTAATATTTTTTTTTTGCTTTGAGCTCTCTCTCTCTGGGCCGCACTAACACTTGCTTTTGGCCGCATGCGGCCCGCGGGCTGGACACTCCTGTTTTAAAGTATAGGTAAAAGACCCTGACAAACGTAAAAATTAATAAAAATCTGCAATTAGGGCTCCACACACCATAAATGCAAGATTCTGTAGCAATAAACATCTCCATAATTAATATCTGTATAATAAATGTCTCCATAAATGCAAGATTTTGTAGCAAAAATATTAAAGTATAGCTAGAAGGCATTGACAAACAAAAAAATTAATAGAAATATGCAATATGGTGTGAGTTCCACGCACCATAAATGCAAGATTCTTTAGAAAAGAAAAAATTAAAGTATAGGTAGAAGCCACAGACAAAGGTAAAAATTAATATAAATCTGAAATTAGGGCTCCAAGCACCATAAATGCAAGATCAGTTGTTTTCAAACAACTAATATAACCAAACATGTTATTTTCACACATTCATTAATATAATCTTTATGTTGAAAGGGTCATAATATAAAAATGAAGCTAAACGTAAGAGCAACGTATGGTTTAACATAAATATTGTATGGAATATGTGAGATTAAGAAATTAAAAAACATGAGTCTTTTTAAAATCAAATTAACAAAAAAAAATTATTGCTTTCATAGCACATAAAAATATTTATTGGTAAATTAAGGTTTTCTTTATATTATATATAAATATGGTGAGCAAAGTTTTTTAAATTGTTTATTCTATTCTCCTCTTTTTTGAGGGGAAGATGCATTAATTTTAAATGTATTCAACTTGAATTTAAATAAATGAAAAGTGAAAGTAATATAAAAAATTAGACTATATTTAGTTACATTAAAATGAAATATGTTAATCATTTGACAATATTAAACCAGTTAGGTATATTATAATGTAAAAAAATAGTTATTACATATTAAATATTATTTCCAGGAGGGTGGATATTGTTCTGAGTTCAAGACATTTAATGCAAAAAGCTATAGTACCAATAATGCATAACGAAATCTATAAGTTGGACACATTTCTAAAGAATTTGAATCATTTGGAGAATCTAAGTTAAAAGGAGTCGAATGTAAAAATTTTAAAATTAATATTTTGAAAAATATACAGTGAAACTCCGATTTTACGTTTTTCATGGGACCAACGGTAAAAAACGTACGAAACAGGAAAACGTAAAATCGGGGTTAAAACATAATCTAAGCATAGTATAGGCAATTTTCACGGACCAGCAGAAAAGGACGTATGAAGCGGGATAACGTACGAAGCGGACAACGTAAAATCGGGGTTCTACTGTATTTCCTTTGAAGCATTCAGCTTTTAACATATTTTTTTTAACAAAAAGGACTAAAATAATACAATAAATATATTTCTATTTTACGGGGCAAAACATCTATCTATATAAATAAAGCAGAGTGTCTCTATGTATGTATGTAACGTATACAAATCTACAATTTCTTGACAAATCTGGTTGAAACTTCGTATACTTATGTTTTGAAGCTTTGAGATAATTCTAAGAATAGTTTGGAAGCTTTAAAATAATTATAAATAAATATAATTTTTAAATAATATTTCATCTCCAGACGATTGAATCAATCATTCATAAGAACTGCGCATGCGCACCTATCGGATGTTAATTCAAGATGTCCAAGGTATGTGAACGCGCGGAATATTGTTATTTGGAGTTATTTAAAGTTAATTTTCTAATATTACTCCTTCAGTTGTTGTTTTTCATTAATCCTTTTTTACTGGGTTAATTCCCAGTAAACGGATCACCGTTGAACTCTGGAATATTTCTGTGATAGTCACATACTGTTTTTACATTTGATTGTTTTCTATTGCTAAGGAAATTGTGTTAGTATTCGATATTTTTGAAGGGCAGTGAAATATAATTATGTTTTATTTACATTTCTATTTTACATTTAGTTAGTTTTCTAATTGTTCATAAATTAATAGTTAAAACAGAATTTATTCGCTTAAATATTATTATTTCAATGGGATAGTGAAGTGGAATTTGAACTTTCTGTCATTTTTTATTTGATTTAGTTACTTTATTTGAATGTTCTTTCTTTTTATGCTTTTGTCTGCAACTCTTTGGAATATTTCTGTGATATAATTGTAGTTTTTTTTATTTTGGGCTGTTTTTATAAGGAAAGGAATGACGAATCGGGGAATATTTTCATATTGAAATATAAAATCATGTGTCATATGTATCATGTGTCATGATCACTTCTCACACATGATACATATGTGTCATATGTATCATGTGTCATGATGACTTCTCACACATGATGCATATGACAGTTATCTTTGCCTGCGGTTTATCCACTTATTGTAGTCGCTTCTATAAAGTTCTTCATCAATCTCTTTATACATAATCTTGTCCCATTACACAGTGAAGGTGTATCCGAATTCCTGAGAAGCATAATAGGTGCACCAATCTTTAATTCCAATATATGCGGCGGTACTCCAGATGGCCACAGAGAGTTCAAAAATGCGTGTTTCTCAGAATTATGATTTTTAGCACAAATCTCTACGGTTATCATATCTCTCATAATAATGTATATAATTTGATATAATTTTCAGAAAAGGTTTTAGATGCTATTGTTAATGAAATGAGGCACAATAATTGGTGTATAATATATAGATTTTAGTTGGGGCTGTTTTTATAAGGAAAGGAATGACGAATCGGGGAAAATTTTCATATTGGAACAACAAATTGTGTGTATTATTTTTGCATTTTCTCTTAGATTGTAGGTCATTTTGAATATATCTGTCATATGTATCATGTGCGAGAAGGAAATTAAAATAGCATTAAGATTTTGTGCAGAGTTAAAGGCATTTTAGCTAAATTTCAATAAAAATTACTTCAAATTTACCAATTTATAAAAAAAGTATGCTATTTACAGGTAAGTTTTTGTTCCTTTTTTTTAATTTTTAAGTGCTATTTTACCATAAAACGCCAAAAAAAACTTTAAAAAATTATTTTTTAAAACAAACAAATAGAATGGCTAAACACATAGCTAACCGTAAATAAATCGCAAAACTGTGCTTAAAGTTTAGACTGATTCTTTTTAGTTAAGATATACTAATTTTTATGCTTTTAAAAGTACATCGTGAATTATAAAATTAAGAACAATATAAAATACAGTATACTAAACATTCTGAAGTACAAACACAATATGTAAAATACCAAATTACAGAAAGTAAATAATCGCAAGTTAGCAACACACATAGGGGTTCAACGATAATCTGTATACTGGGAATTAACCAAGTAAAAAAGGATTAATGAAAAGAAAACAAAAGGAGTAATATTAGAAAATTATCTTTAAATAACACCAAACAACTACAAATTAAAAATATTCAATGCGTTCATTTACCTTGTAACATCTAGGTGCGCATGCGCAGTTCTTATGAATGATTGATTCCAACGCCTTGAGATGAAATATTATTTAAAAACTGCATTTATATATAAGCATTTTAAAACTTCCAAACTTATATTAGAATTATCTCTCCAGGCTGCAAAACATAAGTATACGAAGTTTCAACCAGATTGGTCAAGAAGTGTAGATTTGTATTCGTTACATACATACATACATAGAGACACTCTGCTTTATTTATATAGATTATTTTTAAATCTTTGTTGATCATGATACAATATGGTATTTTAATTTTGTGGCAACATTGATTGTTGAAAACCTTTCATTTCATTTATTCATTACCTTTCATTTTAATCCTTTTTACTGAGTTAATTCCCAGTATACGGATTACCGTTTTTTACAAGTTGCCAGTGTTCACTTTTTCTGTATTCTGTCATTTTTCGTTTAAATTAGTTACTTTTTTGCACATTCTTTCTTTTTATGCCTCTGTCTGAAACTCTTTGGAATATTTTTTTGCTATTATTCTCAAGTAGGAATTAAGCAAAATCTAAATATTTATGCTCCAAATAGTTGGACACTTAACATTGTTTATCAGAGGTGTTTTAAAACAACTGTTAGTGATGTTTGTGTTTAGCTTTGATTACTGCTATTCCATTTGCGCGTTTTTAAGTATCCTTTTTTACTGATTTCATTTTTTGTTTATTTTGTATTTGTTGTGTAGTAACATTTTTTCCTTTTATTTATAACGCTTTAATTGCCACATCGCAGAATATCAAACAACCTTTATTCTGAATTTTTAAATGATTATGCCGAAGGATGGGAGGTATTACTTTGCACTTGGCTGGAGACTTCTGACAGATTCTGTCTGTTATTCCACGTGGAACAAGAACTGATGAAATACATGCATGCCTGAAATCTTCAGTTATATGGAATGAAATTGAAACACTTGATCTTCAAACTAATATGAGGGTTCATACGACAGGTGATGCTGATGCACATCAGTTTTCTGATACTTTACTTCAACTAGGAAATGGAAACTTGATGTTTCATGGCGATGACGGACTTATAGAAGTGGAAGATATTGGAAAATTAATTGAAAATCATGAAGAATTGTTACAAGAAGTGTTTTCCAACCTCTCTCGGCATTTTAAATATCATAGTTGATTACGTGAAAGAGCTATCCTTGCACCAAAAAGCTACAACGTTATACTCATTAATAAACAGCTTTTAGGTCATTTGCCTGACACATCTCAGATTTATAAGTCTGTTGATACAGTTTGTGCTACAGATGATAGAGCACTTTACAACATTTCATATGCAGGAGGGGAAAGTCTCGAAGAAAGAAATTTTCGCCGATACACGGAGAGGTGGAGGGAAGGGAACTTCTCGCCGGGGGGGGGGTGTGAGGAAAACAAAATTTTCCTCTGCCTGCGACTGTTTTCAGGACGTGAGATGCGTAACCACAAAATTTAAATACCTTTATTCGTTGTATTTTACTGTTTCCATTCTCTGACAATGATTTTGAAGGAAGCTGGTCCATAAACCAACCGGCTAGACGGACGAAGCCCGGGTAGTTTCTTATAAGGAAGCTGTTCGTGTTTATTACTGTTGGCCTAAAATTAACCTTTGACTGGATGAGTTTAATTTTTATTAGTGCTTGTTTGCGTTTTATCATTTGCATTACAATGTTCCGTTCTTTAGTTTCAATTGTGAGGAAAGAATGCCAATTAGGATTTTTTAAAAATATTTATGCCATTTAAATTGCTTAAAATTGACTGTATATTCTGTATATGCACTTCATTTCGTTTTCCGCTATGTTATTGTTATAGTCGTTTTTAGTGTAATTTTGGCGAATTGTTAAAATTTCGCCAAATCTCGCAAAGGTGTACCCACTTCTTTTCTTTTACCAATATTTAATAAACTTACTATTTTCAATCTGCCATAGACAGTAAAAGATGCGATAGCTTTTTTCCAGGAGAAATGTATTTTACCCCCTGAAAGAATTTTTGTAAATGGCCATAAAATGCAAATGAAAATGGTACCGCCTGCCATCACCTAGAATCCTACCCAGCAGAATTCATGTTCTGGTATCAAGTCGGCTGTGATAATGGGTTTGACACATTATTAACAGCAATTGCTGAACTGTGGCCACTAGAAATTTTCTGTTAGAAAGGTATTTTGGGGAATGTTTATATATGTTGTTTATTTTAAATAAATAGCTTACAAAACTATATAAAATAAAATAATAAATACAAATTTAAATTTAATAATTGCTCCTGTATGCATATATTAAATTAATTGTGTTGTATACATTTGATATTGAATGAATTGCTTTGGTCTATAGGTAACCTTTTGTTTCTCGCCAAGGCCGCTATAAAAAGGAAGTACCTAAAGAAAGTGTAAGTTAAAAGGGAATTTTCGGGTATGTTTATATATGTTGTTTATTTTAAATAAATTGCTTACAAAACTGTATTAAATAATATAATAGATACAAATTTATATTAAATTTCTTCTGTACGGTTTTACTAAATAAATTGTGTGGTATAGATATTGAATTAATTGATTGTGTGTGTTGGTCACCTTTTGTTTCTCGCCAAGGCGGAAACACGCTAATTCCCCATTCTAGCCAAGTCCGCTATAAAAAGGAAGTACCAAAATTTCCTTTAAGAGAAAACGCTTAAATTGTTTTCAAATATTTTTCTTTGATACAGTAGAATCCCGATAATCCGAAATGACTGGGACCAGACCCTTTTCGGATTAACGAATTTTTCGGATTAAGCGAAATCCTTCTTAAAATAAACTTAAATTACACAATAACATGTGATTACATAAATATTACATATTACGTGTGATCACACAGTTTATTTTATAAGGTCTGTCGGTACTTACGTATTAACGCCACTGCAGCTACAGATTTCGCGGTTTTTAAGTGCCGCCAATCTACACCTGAAATTTTTGCGACAAATCATAAAATAAAACACTTTATTTAAAATCAAAACACTTATATATATATATATATATATATATATATATATATATATATATATATATATATTGGAGCATTAGCGCAACTTCATCTGCAGTGGCGTTAATACGTAAGTACTGGTCTGTCTAAACCTGTGGTTCCCAACAAGTGGTCCGCGAGACCCTTGGGAGTGGTCCGGCACCATTATATAAAAACGTTTCTAAATAAATAGAGATTTTGAAAGCAAAATTCATTGGACTAGACGGTCCGAATATATCCGATGACTATCAGGTGTTGAATTAAAATTTCTTAAAAGTTTAACATAATTATTTTGTTATTAGAATATGATATGTTAGAATGTGAGTACGTTAATCCTGTTTTCCTTTTGCCTGAGGGATATTCTATAGCCCACCCATCCCGGAAGGTTCCCCCCTCAAGTCAGTGGAGTGTAATGGTCCGCACATGGTCCAATTTCTGGCTTAGTGGTCCGCAGTCTTCTACTGGTTGGGAACCACTGGTCTAAACATTACCAAATCTCGGGACGAAATAGGTGATAAGAGAGCGGAATGCTGCCTAGTACAGTACAGTAGAGTGCAAGATTTTAGACGATCAGCAAATTGTTGAAATGATTTTGAAAGAACCTGTCAACGTCTCAGGCAAGAGTGACGGTAAAGCAGACGGTGACAGGGAGCAGAGGATATCCCACCTACACGAGGTGGCTGTATTTGATGTAGAGCTACGCTACGTAGAGCAACACTCCGCCGCGACCACAGCGGACACCCTTTTTCTAACGCGCTGTCGTAATTTGGCTTCAAGGGAGAAGTTTCCTTTTCTACGAAAAAAAAAATTAACAGATTTTTCAAACCAATTTAGCTCAGTAATAATTAGTTCAGTACATTGTCGAATTTTGAATTTTCTTGTAATTTTCATAAATATACTTTAGATTACTTAGTATAACTGTAGTTTTCTTGTAACCTTAGTTCTTTTTGATTTTTGGTTTCGGATTAAGCAGACTTTCGGATTACCAAAGTTTGATATTATCGGGACTCTACTGTACAAAATATAGAATCAAGAAATCAATACTAGTCAGCTAATTCAATTTTACTAATATAATGCGGTACATTTGTTAAATTGATGAATATTGACACAGCGAAATTTTACTATGCTTTTATATATTCAATATCATATCTAATAAAGAAAAGTAAATACCTAGAACGCTTTTCAAAATTAATAATAATCCAATTAATCAAATATTCAAATAAACTGTTATGAATAGTTTAACCGATTAAAAATAAATAAAAGCAAGAAAACTCACTCAGTAACTTTTAAATCGAAATTCAGACTAAAGGTGTTTAAATGAATATTTTATTCGTAAAATATGGGGAAATGGTTTTTGAAAAAGACTATATTTGAATACAGGTGTTTAGTAAGTTTTGAAATTCATTTAAATCAAGGAAGCATGCTTTTTTGCTTCCTTGATTAGGTAATTAGGTTTTATTAGGATTTCATATTTAATAAAAAAGCAAAGTTTAAACTTTAACTCCCAGATGTACTCAGTGAAGTTTTTTTTTTCTTTCTTTCAGCAATGAAAACAACCGAGGAATTTCTCCATTAAATAATGTAACGGTTGTCTTCTATCGGCATTATACAAGGGTCGTTTGATAAGTCTGTGTAAAACTTTATTATTTGTAATAGTTATATTCCTATTACTTGTTACCAAATAAGAAATTTAAAAAAAATTCTTTCAGGGCAGAAATTTGTGTGTAACTCCGAAGTGGTTAGTGAATCAAATGCTTATTTTTTGGAGGTTGACAAATCTTACTTTGGAGGGGGAGATATAAATGCCTAAAATTCATTGGACTGAATCCGAGAGAGGTTGCTGCTGTAATGCAGGTGTTGACTGTTATGACCAATGAGAATTTCGGTAAAAGAGGGCGCTGTGCACGCCTCTGAAGTTTTGAAGTCTGTAGAGAATCGGCAGCTGTACTGAGAGATCAGACGATGATGTAGCATGTTAATTGAAAATATGTCTCAGATGTCTGTCCTTGTTTTGTTGTAATAAATATTGTGGCTGTGAACTGAATGCTGTTTCTTAGCGAATCCACATTTTCAAGAGACGTCTACTTGGGAGCGTCACATTGGCGCTGTCATCTTTAGCATTCTACAAATACAAGCACGTTAGATGGTAGACATATCCGAAGCTTAGCCAGGGACTGACAGCCAGTTTAGTCGATCAACACTTATTACTGCTCACACAATGAAGAAAATAGTTCCATGCGTTGAAAAATCCTTACTTCTCAAGAGGCAAACCGGCTGCAGAAATTCAATATTAGCACGAATCTGCACGTTCGCTCAGAAAGATTTTCAAGAGGTTTGTTGATTTTCGTTGCTGCCAAATGAACCCAAATGACACTGAGCCTTCTGGTTGCCTTTGCAGAGGTCAGCACGACAGATATAATTGAAAATTTTCCTAATATAGGGATGAAAGCTAGAAGATTATAGGTGTGTGAGATTTCTGAGGATGCTGGCATCTCACCAGGGCACGTATATAATGCATGAATATTGGGAGATAAGAAAGCTGTTGGCAGTGTGTGTTCCACGTTTGAGAACAATGGAATTCACGAATGAGTGAACAATTGAATTCGCGATTTGGAACTGTTTAAAAAAGAAATAAGAAAAATCCAGATGAATTTTAACGTCGTTTCGTAAGAGTTAGGGAAACATGAATACATCACTACCAACCAAAAACAAAAGAACAGTCAAAGCAATAGGTTTAAACAAAGGAACCTGAAATAAAGAAAGAGTAAAATGGTTCCAACAACTGAAAAACTTATGACCACTGTGCCTATGGTGCCTATCGTGTAACATTTGTTGATTACTTGAAAAAGGGTAAAATGGAGCACCTTTCCTGGATCTTTTAAATAATAAAATCAAGACAAAAATATTTAGGAAAAAAAAGTTATTTTCCATCATGACAATGCTCTGGCTCATTCGATGCTGAGTCAAAATTTTTTTAAATGAACTCTACGAAATCTCCCTTCCCTATTCTCCAGTTTCGCTCCCCCTCGAACTGCTACTTGTAACCAAATAGGAAAAAAATTCTAGCTGTTCGGAAATTTGCGTCTAATTCAGAGGTGATTAGTGAAACAAAGGCGTATTTTACAGAGATTGACAAGTGTTACACTATTGAGAGGATAAAAAAATCTTTAAATTCATTGTGCCAAATGTATCGACTTCAAGGAGGACTACGTAGAAAGAAAGATTTCATTATATTTACATCAACTAATCAAACGACCGTCGTAACATTTTCTAAAAAAATATGGATCCTAACCATTTTCGCATTTAAATATTTTTTCTTTTGGTGATGCATAATCGAAATGCCTTTTACGTATACCTTTCAAAAGGTAAATCCATAAAAATGCAAAACTTACTTCATTCTCAGTGCGATTTTTTTGCCGTATTTGTAAAACCAACCCATTAATCACAAATAATTAATTAAATCCCATACATTGCATGATGACGTTTTGGAAATTGGAATGTCTGATTACGCTGAGAAATACTTCCTGCTTTCGTTTGAAGTTCATTTTCGGTAAGTCACCGATGAAGGATGTCAAAATATGTAGCTTTATGGTATTACTACTCATACATTTAATGTATCAAGAACTGTTGGAAAGCTTTTAGTTGACAGATTAGTATTTATTATACTTTTATACAAACACTTAGAAAGAAAGAAAATGCTTTTATTTGAATTTTTACACTGGTGTGAGATTTATTTATTGTCCAAAGCAATAACATATTTTAAGCAAAACTGAAATACTGAACAAATTGAGCATGAGATAATTATCACAATTTTTTTCAGTGTTTGTTTGTAGATTTTTTTTCTGTCTTGAGAAAAATCTAAATTTCAAAAGTTTCTTTTTTTAGCTCTTTTAAAATTTTCCATTTATAAATTTTAATGAATACTACTCAGAAAATAAGTATAACATCCAAAACGATATCATCACTATTAATAAGTTCAGTATTTTGTTATATTAAATTTTTGAAATTTAGGAATTTCCAAAATACAAGTCTAATTAATAGTACATCGTTGGCCTAATTAACAAACCACGTAACTAAAAAAATACAATTTTGGGATTTCCATGCTATTACATTGGTTTATGGTTCCTGTACAACTCTGTCAAACGTCATAACTCCCCAAAAAATAATTCATCCAAAAAAAGGAAAAACAACAAGTACTACATAACTCCTAAACTTAATAGTTGCTAAGCTTATAACTCCACTTTAATTATGAAGATGTTTAATTGCATAACAATGTGGCATATATATATACATATATATATATATATATATATATATATATATATATATATATATATATATATATATATATACCGCAGGTAAAGGACACCAAGCCCATTTTTTACCTTGGAAGCACACATTCGCGGAACAAAGAGCGAAGTGTAGGGGAAAGCAGTGATTTATTGGTCCCGTTGCCGAGAGGAAGTTTTATGGCGTCCCTCGTGCCTTTGTTGTTCGTACTCAGACCGCCCCGGATGGCGGTTTTAAGACGAATCTTCAAAGCGGGGAATTACTTTCCCCACGTTGGGGTGGGTGGGAATAATCGACTCCAAAATGTGCCAAGAGGCGAAGGGGGAGCTGATTCGCTTGTGTGTAGTGGCGCCTTTAAAAGTAGACTGTTTAACTTTATTCTTTCATTTTTTATCACTATTTTCAGTATAGAAAAGCTGTTACGCGAATGTTTATACAGAAGAGACCTTGCCCATTGAAAATGGCGCCATGTCCTATCGTTGCATCGAGGTAAAAAGCAGTAAGTGGATTTCTTTAAGTTCTCCTGTGAAATTCACGCATTGTGACATAGTGTTCTATACCTACGACAGATATAAACACACACACACACATATATATATATATATATATATATATATATATATATATATATCAGAACACTTGAACATTCATTTTTAAAAATAAACGATGATTATTTATCTTTTCATTCTCGAATAAAACAGCCTTTTGTTTATCTTGTAAAAAGTGGAAAATGTGAATTATGTGGTTTGTTAATTAGGACAACGATATTTAGAATGAAAAAGAATAACAGTAAAAACTAATCTTCTTCATAATTTATAATGCAGAGAGATCAAAAACCTTCAACATTTGATTCGAATTTCAAGTTTGTTAAATGTACGCAATGTATAATAATAAAATTCATGGGTAGTCTTTAAATATCTCTAAGAAAAAATTTCAATACAAGGTTTAAAAAAGTATTATCAACAAAATCAAAGAAAAAATTTTACAAGCTTTATAGTCACAATAAACTTTAAATATGCTCTTTGAATATGTCTAAATCCAAAAGGTATATTCAAGGTTAAAGAATCAAAAACATCCATGAACATGAACAAATGAACTCTTCGTGTACTTGGACATAAGAATTTCTAGAAAATCAGTTGACATCATGTGAAGAACAGCTGTCTTTCTGTTTAAACGGTACAATCACTTATACCTAATACCTGATGATAATTTTTTTGCTGGACGACGCCGGAGTTCTCTGAATGGAAGAAAAAAGCCAGAAGAAAAAAATAAACAGTTTTCGTGATGGTTTCCATTTCGACACAAACTATTTCATTCCATTTATCCAGCATTTACGATATTTATAATAAGAGTCTAATAACCTCCAATGAGGTCATAAGAAATGGACATGTTTCACAGTATATATAGATACAAAAGCAAGAGGCTAAAACATACAAAATGTCAATAAATCTCAATTTCTAATGTTACATTATTTAAGTACATTATTATCTACCTAATGTCTTGCTGCTTCAATCAATGACTCTTTCTAAATTCTAAGTAGGAGGGGCTGAAGAAAAGGGGAAAGACAAAAACATAGATATTTTAGACATAGGTATACCGTAAATGCTGCATTAGGTTTTAGTGTCGTTGTTTTTCTTTTTGAAAAAAAATAGTAAAACACAAAAGAGATAATCTGAGAATAGATCATGACAAAACGTTATTCATCGATTAAAGTCTTATTGATATTTATGGCAATTTTTGTTACCTGTTTTATGATTATTTTAAATACTCATTTAAAAATTTAAAAAAAATTAATTAAAATATTATCTTGTATAAAATGTAGCACAAGAAATAATTTTAAATCAGCCACGATTTAAACAAACAAGTATAATAACAGAATTTTTGATTGCCGAATTTATCATTAGACAACGTCTAATCATAAATTCGGCATTTTGTCAACCTACATGGAGCAAATATCAAAAAGTAAAACGACTGACAAATACCAGTTAACAATAAATTTAGAGAAATAATTTTTATAAAATTTTGTCACCTGCAGGGAATTTATCGGCTTGGCTATGCTGAACTCCTAACAAGAACAAAATAGGAAATGTAATTTTGGCTATAAAATGCCATAAAGTATTTTGATAGTAAAAGCTTTTTCACAATGTTGTTTATTTCTTTTTATTTAATCTAACTCATTTTATGTACATATTAGTGCTATTTATTCAAATAATGAATATATTAATTTTTGTATTCAATTTTCCAAACATTACACCTCTTAGAGAAATTTAAACTCCGTTTTGGTGTTTATAAAGCCATCTTAAGGCAAGGAAAAATAATATGAAAACTGAACGTAAACAGACTACGTGAAAAGGTTTGAAAGGCTAATGGTATGGAAAATGTGTTTGCATATAAGTCACTTGGATATAAACTCTTTAGATAAACAATTCTAGCATTTTCTGCTTGAGTGAAGCCTATATGGAATATGTAGGGCTTTAAAATCCGTTGTAATTCTGTTGCAGTCTGACGTACAAGTTGCTATGACACGTGACGACAATTTATTTTACAAAAGTTATACAAAGTTGCTTATACTATTCGAACTATAATTAAATTCGAGAATTCTATTTATGCGGGACATATATTTTACAACTAAAGGAGCTTAAATTACTTCAGATACGTGGAATACGTTTGGAAATTGGTTGAAAAGTCTCGTGTAGATTTAAAAAAAAGAAAGATAAGAGCTGCTAACATTGTCAAAGTAAATCAATTTTTAGAACGCTCCGTTTCGAGGTAAAGAGACCATGTTTTCATCTCGCGAACAAGCAGATGGTTTTTGAAAGCTTTAAACCAGGTGAATGGGCTTGTCACAATCTGTTAGCATTGCTAATTCAGTTCGAATTAATTAGTCTTAAGCAAAAAGTTAATTGAGGTTATCTTTACGAAGTGCTAATATTATTTTCCGTATCGCTCACACGTCATACTGAGACGTTTTATGCAAATCAGGCAAACACAAACAGAAAATCAAACATATCACAATAACATGAGACTGTGCATTTATTTTAAAGTAATAGATGTTCAACATTTCCACCAGCACAAGGTAATAGGCAAGTGAGGCGCTTCACTACGCCCATTACAGCGGAGTGTAGCATGTCGCCATTGATGGCAGTGACTGTCTGTTGAATGGCATTTTTCAGTTTCACCAAAGTGGTTGGGGAACCCTGGTACACACGAGACTTTAAGTATCCCCTCAACCAAAAATCCGCCGAGTTCAAGTCTGGTGATCGTGAGGGCCACTGAACCTTACAACCTCGACTTAGCACTCGGTCTTCAGTGAAAGATTCCAACAGGAACGTCTTGACATCACGTAAAATGTGGGGCGGCGCACCATCTTGCGTAAATGTGACAACAGATAACGCATGTCTTTCCTGCAATGCAGGCTTAACGTGGTCACACAAAAGCGTAAGATACCGTGCTGCAGTGACTGTACAGTAGGGTGGAACGAAAAAAACTTTTTTTTGAATTTCAATATGCTCTAGTTTTCAAAAGTTGCCTTTTTAACAAAATAAAGACGGAAATTAAATATTAGCGTAATTGGTGCATGTTTTCAGTTAGCGCAAGAAGGGCAAACTTTTGGTTTTTATTAAATTTTTGACAAATTTCGCAATTATTTTGAAATTGAATACACTTGTAGTACAAAAAAGTAGCAAAATATGTAATTTAAACATTCTTTTTAGTCAGGAGACCTGCTAAACTGATTATATAATACGTTTTACTTCATTAAAATAGTACACATAAAGGAACTTGAGGACGAGGCATTTAAAAGACACTCGGACATCACGGTGGAACGAAAAATTTTTTTTCGGAATTTCCATATGCTCTAGTTTTTAAAAGTTGTCTTTTAAAATTAAAATTAAGAATATAAAATATTTTTGCTCTACTAAAATATTTGCAAGTGCCGCAAGGGCTTCAAAATGGATATTTTTATAAAAAAGTGATTATATTTGTATTTTTTGTTACTTTCTTTTATAGTATATTAAAATAATGTATATTTTCTGTAAATAAAATATTCAAAATATGATATTTTGACAGAAAACTCGCATATTCTAAGTATTTCTAATTTTTAGATGCCATAACAGAACAACTGATTTTGTGGAATTTCGCGATTTTCATCATATTAATTTTACAGTAGCATATTCTTATAATACACATTGGAATGAAAGAAAAACAATTTTTAATTGACGGACCTTAGTTAAAATAAACAAATTACACTTATTTAGAAAAATATTAATGTAATGACTATTAAGGCAAAATGTTATTTTGAAAAAAATATTCATGTTTTTCAAAAGTCCATAATAATCACGCATGGTTTCCATTACTTATTTCACTGGCACATTGAATTGTTTTTGTTTCAAATTTTGCCATTATCTTTTGAGAATGTATTTTTGTTTTTATCAATGCATCTCTTGCAGAAGTACCAAGAACGGACAAGGATGACCCGGTAACTAATTTAACAATCCTTTCTAATACTTGTGTGTGACATGGAATGTTGTTGAAGTCAATAATTTGTTTCTCGTGATCAGATTCTTTTGCTTCCTTTATAAACTGTTTTAGTTTGTCATCAGAAACATGGCTCGTCATAGGAGGTTCTGTTACTTTAATATCATTCCATTGAATCATATCAATATAATCTTTGGCATCAAAGTTTATACGTGGAACTAAATTCTTTCTGATGCCTCCTTCATTTTCTGCCCTTGCTTTTAGAATCCGGCGTAATCCAAGCTTTCTTACTGGACTGCGATAGTCTAATATGATACAAAGGAGGAGATTTTCAGAAGCGGCAAAGTATGCATTTCTTTGAATGACAGGGTCAATTACATTTTTAAGTGTCTGATTGAGGTAACGTGAATAGCTTACAAGTTTCCACAAGTGCTTCGATCCAAGGATACAGGATGGTTTCAGCTTTATGTAAAACCAAATTGGTGCATAAACTTTCAAAATGTAATCAGTATTCGGAGATTTTTTTGCAGGAAATTCTGTTCCCACATACAAGCGAAGCATCCAGTTTGCTAATGTAAGCCATCGCGAATGACAAAATTTTCCTGGTTTTCTTCTTGTTATTTTCAATAGGTGAAAATTCAATCACTGGAAGTTCATAGTAGTTTTCTAGTTGTTTACCTATTTCTCCTCCAAATTCATTTGGACCTTTAGTTTTTCCATCTAGGAAACAAAATAGGTGACGTAGGGACAGTTCATTTAAATTATTGACTTCAACAACATTCAATGTCACACACAAATAGTAGAAAGGATTGTTAAATTAGTTACCGGGTCATCCTTGTCCGCTCGTGGTACTTCTGCAAGAGATGCATTGATAAAAACAAAAATACATTCTCAAAAGATAATGCCAAAATTTGAAACAATAAAACAATTCAATGTGTCAGTGAAATAAGTAATGAAACCATGTGTGATTATTATGGACTTTTGAAAAACATGAATATTTTTTTCAAAATAACGTTTTGCCTTAATAGACATTACATTAATATTTTTCTAAATAACTGTGATTTGTTTATTTTAACTAAGCTCCGTCAATTAAAAATTGTTTTTTTTTCACTCCAATGTGTATTATAAGAATATGCTACTGTAAAATTAATATGATGAAAATCGCGAAATTCCACAAAATCAGTTGTTCTATTATGGCATCTAAATATTAGAAATACTTAGAATATACGAGTTTTCTGTCAAAATATCATATTTTGAATATTTTATTTACAGAAAATATACATTATTTTAATATACTATAAAAGAAAGTAACAAAAAATACAAATATAATCACTTTTTTATAAAAACATCCATTTTGAAGCCCTTGCGGCACTTGCAAATATTTTAGTAGAGCAAAAAGATTTTTTATTTTTAATTTTAATTTTAAAAGACAACTTTTAAAAACTAGAGCATATTGAAATTCTGAAAAAAAATTTTTCGTTCCACCGTGATGTCCGAGTGTCTTTTAAATGCCTCGTCCTTAAGTGCCTTTATGTGTACTATTTTTATGAAGTAAAACGTATTATATAACCAGTTTAGCAGGTCTCCTGACTAAAAAGAATGTTTAAATTACATATTTTGCTACTTTTTTGTACTACAAGTGTATTCAATTTCAAAATAATTGCGAAATTTGTCAAAAATTTAATATACTGCTGGCCACCCAAATTGCAACACCCAGAAAGACAAGAGATATCACAACAAAATTTATTTTGTAGATAACATGTTGACCAAGTATCAAATGATTAAATTTATAGACTTCTGTGAAGTGTGGTTCCTGCCAAAATCAGTAGCCAGAGTAGCCGCCATTGTTGGAGATTACCGCTGCCACACGCCTCGCCATTGATTCAAAGAGATTTTGGATGAGTTCTTGGGGTACAGCAGACCAAGCAGCTTCCACACGTTGCCAAAGTTCATCTGCTGTGGCAGCTGGGGATGGAATCTGGGTCAATCGTAGAGCAACCATGGACCACATGTTTTCTATCGGCGAAAGATCCGGAGAGCGAGGAGGCCAGGGAAGCAATTCAATCTGGCGATTGACGAAGAACTGTTGGACAATGCGTGCCACGTGTGGTCGCGCATTATACTGTTGAAATATGGCTGTGGGCAAGCCCTGAAGGTAAGGAAGGACAACTGGCTCCAACACCTCGGAGATGTAGCGCTGGCTGTTTAAAGTATCGGCAATGCGTACTAGAGGTGTGCGAGAGGGATATCCAATACCACCCCATACCATAATACCCGGTGCAGGACCAGTGTGGCGGTGCATAACGCAGCTGTTCAGCATCCTCTCTTCACGGTGTCTCCAGACTCGAATGCCACCATCATGGTGTTGCTGACAGAAGCGTGACTCGTCAGTAAAAACAATTTCATTCCATTCTGCCGTCCACATCCTTCTGTCATCGCACGATTGGCGGCGGAGACGTCTGTGGTTCTGCGTCGAGGGTAGACAAAGCAATGGACGTCTTGCGGACAGACCACTCTGCTGTAAACGGCGTCGAATGGTACGCGCGGACACTGGATGATGCGTTACTGACTGCATGTGCTGTGCTATGGTTCTTGATGTGACTGAGTGATCCGTCACTGCCATGCGCACAATTTGCCTGTCATCACGTGAAGTGGTGCGCTGAGGTGGATGCGATCGAACACGCCGGTCCGTCGTACCCTCCTGCATCCAACGATCACATATCCGCATTACAGTTGTTTGGTTTCGTCCAACACGACTATCGATTTCCCTGAAAGATAATCCACAATCTCGGTAGGCCACTATCCTTCCTATGTCGAACTCGGATACTTGATCAAAAGATGATCGCTGTTTTCGACGAGGCATAATTGATCGTTTTTTTGAAAAAACGACAAGAAAAACACAATTGCCGAACTTGAAATCTTCGAAATCTCCAAGCCTTAAATAGCGCTTTGAAGTGGCGCCACAGGCGCGCGTGATGTGCTTCTGCGCTGAAATTCTAATCATTTGCATATCTCAACTCCGCTAATGCATGTTGTAAATTTCATGTTATTTACATGTTTCCTTCAGGGTGTTGCATTTACAGTGGCCAGCAGTGTAAAAACCAAAAGTTTGCCCTTCTTGCGCTAACTGAAAACATGCACCAATTACGCTAATATTTAATTTCCGTCTTTATGTTGTTAAAAGGCAACTTTTGAAAACTAGAGCATATTGAAATTCAAAAAAAAGTTTTTTTCGTTCCACCCTACTGTACAGGTTTGCCACCCGAATACAGGACAAGGCTCTTCAAAAAAAGAAAGGGCCCAGAATAAAAGACGCGGTGAAACTGCACCAAACAGTCACACGAGGAGAATGTAGTGGCCGGTTCAGATACTCTTGAGGGTTTGAAGTCGCCCGGATACGACTGTTTTGCGTATTAACGTCACCATGCAGTGAAAAGTGGGCTTCATCCGTCCACATGACATTCAGCAACCATTGTGGGTTACTTTCCATTTGTGCCAGAGCCCATGTAGCAAAGATTTGTCTTGCATGTGTTTCTGCCGGTAATAACTGGTGAAGTGCATGGATTTTGTACGGATACAGATTCAACATTCCGTGCAGAATACGTCGAATCGACGGTTCCGGAATCCCCGTTCTTCTCCCAGTTTCGCGAGCACTGCTACTTCCCGTTGATGTCTCGGCTGCCAAATTTTCCATGGAACTTTGTACAACGTGGACGAGGTCCGCGCTCAAGGATGGTCTGCCAATTCATGGACGATCCTCCAAACTCCCCGCGTCCTCAAAACGTCGTACTAAATCCAGTATCCCATTCAATGAAATAGGCCGTTTTCGCGCCTTCACTCCTTTCTCTGTGCGAAACTTTCGCAATGCAACAGTTGGGGATTCACCATTCTTGTAGAAAAGTTTAACAACCAACACTCGATCTGGTAAAGAAAGCATGCTGCCGGCTTCGAATGACGGATCCATTTCCAACCAGGTGTTTTATTGATAGCCTAATTTGGATAAAATGTCTCAGTAGGACGTGTGAGCGCCCTCTTTCGGTTACTTTTAGAAACTTTTTTTTTTACATGAAAAAAAATCCAAAATCCCTCTGATCATATTGGCGCAAACAGAAAAATTTTCCGAGCATTATTTCTTTTATTATGAATTTTTGAAGCTTGCACGAATTTATGACGCACCCGGTATATGTATATACCGTATTTTCCGGCGTACAACTCGCACTTCTCTCTCTCTCTATTCTAAAAAAAAGTACCGCCGCCGCTGTCAAAAGCTTGTCACGCTATCTCCTCCGAAACCACAGGGGGTATGTGGTCGAGACCAATACCAATAGATGCAGAAAAACGTGGAGAACAAAGTAAGATATGTCTCATCTTTGTAGTACTTTTAAATTGTTTTTATTATTTTATGTTTTGTGGGAAAATATTGACTTTTGCATCTTCAGATTACGGTAACTCGCCAAAAAAGGATCGTAGAATTTTGACCTTTTTACAATCTAAGACTACAGACATTTTTCTTTCAAACTAGACCTCATTTGTTTAAAAATATTTTAAAACAGACTAATATTTTCATCAAAAAATGAAACACAGTTTTTCAAGAAATATTGACTTTTTCATCTTCAGATTACGATAACTCGCCAAAAAATGATCGTAGAATTTTGATCATTTTACAGTTTAAGACTACAGACATTTATCTTTCAAACTAGACCTCATTTGTTTAAAAATATTTTAAAACAGACTAATATTTTCCTCAAAAAATGAAACACAGTTTTTCAAGAAATTTCGTCCCCAAAGTGGATATAATATCGATGCTCCTCGAGTTTTTATCTTACAAAGAAAATATTTACATCTGGAAGCTGAAATCTTTCTTATTCATATAAACCTAGTTCAAGTCTATATCTTAAATTTTCGATTTTTAATTGAATTTTAAAGCCGAAACAGTGATGATTCAACAGGGATTCCCCTTCAACAATAAATGGATAGAGGCTGTTGCATTGCCCGAGAATCACCTCTATGTATTTCGTTATTAGCAACTTAAATAGCTAATAACTTCCTTCAACTTGCTGTGCCATGATTGGCGCTGTGCTTGAGCGCGCTGCTCGTATGCGATAGTCCCCAGTGGACGCTCATTTTTACTAATTATTCTAAATATTTGAATATTATTCTTTTAATTCTTATTATATTTTTTATTTTACTTATCTGAAGAGGGCTTAATTTTTATATTTTTATTTTACTGCTGAGCACATATTTTCTGATGTACATATCTTGCTACTGGAGGTAAAGTCGTAAGACCATGGCACTCCAACAAACTCAATATACCTTTACCTTGACCCTAACAGAGGAGCGAGCGTAGCTAGCCTAGGGGCGAAGCCCCTAGTAATAAAAAAATTAACATCGAAATTTACGGGTGCGCTTTATACGCCAGATATAAATATGATAGATTTAAAAATTATGAAAAGATGAACATATAAAAATTAGATGTCGTGTTGCCTGTCTTCAATATTTATTTTTTGGGCGTGATTCGTAAATTATTTGGGTTAGTACAAATTATTTATAAGTAATAGGTATTTGGGTGCGTTGTGTTTTTAAGATTAATTTGGTTAAATACAACCCAAAGCTCAAGACAGATTTGCAACCGAACAGGTCAAACAAACTTTGCTTCTAAAACCTTCCTTAGATCAACTACACAAAACAAAGATGACTGACTCCAATGTAACAAAGTAAAATTGATTTATTTACAACCTTATCTATTTACAATTTAACTCAAAAACCGAATCACCAAATCTTCGTACACAGTTTACACATTTTACTAATCTTTTAGCATTTTCTCCTCCATTCATATCGAATGACATGTATTTCATTAAACCTACACTTTTTGGTTTCAGGGAGCATAAATTTATTTATTTTACCTACGGCAAAGAACTACTCTCTCTCAAAATCCATATTTTAAAAAACAAACATTGATCCCGCACTAAATCATTCAAATTTTCAAGGTTGGGTCTGAACAAGACAAAATGATTAACACTCACTCAATTGGATGCTAACTGCACTGGAACACGGGTGTCGATGCTACCATCGGGCATGGGGTCTCCTTTCTTCTTTCTCGGGTAGCAGGCATTCAACTTCTTTCGGCTGTCGTGGGCCTTCTAGGCTCTGTCGTGGGCCTTCTTGGCTCTGTCGTGGGCTTCTGAGCTCTGTCGTGGACATCTGTCGTGGGCATCTATCGTATGTTTCTTCCGCGCTTTTCAGAAGATGGGGGTAGTTGTCAGGCACTTGATGTCCTCAAGCTCTCTCAATCGAAAACTTTTCTAATCTCCGGGACGACTCAATAGGAACTTCAATGTGAAGGCGCAATTCTCTCCACACCTACTCTCAATTATTTATTGGTGAAGGCAGCAACCAGATTCTCATCATCAGCAAAACAAACTCTCGTATCAGGATCAGGAGGCTCTCATACCGGGATACATCAACCGAATCTCTGCTCCGCTAAACGTCATATTTCTTCGGGAAATTCCCGGGCAAGCTCAACTGTTCCTCGACAGTTAAAATAACAACACTTCATCACCTGCGATGCCAAGCACCGGGAAGAGGGAACCCGGCCTTGCATGCATAAGTGAATCCTCGAAAAAAACTCTAAGTCTTCTATTTATTTATTTATTTTTTTTAACAATGTTCACGCCTTCTCGTGACTCCTAATCCATTCAGGAAAGCTTTCAAAAATCCACCACTTAGCATCAATTTTCATTTCTTTGATTGGATAATCCCATAACCCATGCACGCATTCCTTGCGTCATAAAACAGACCACCCAAAGTCCAGTCCACGTGTTTTACGGTCTACCTCCCAAACAGACCCAATAAATTTGTTTACAATAGAGTATTTTACTTTAATGTCAAACCCTGGTGCCATCTCCTTATTTGCGTCTGCAATCCACCTACCCCCTACCGCGCACCGCCGCTTTTAAATTGGCTAAGGCGTAAAAGACGACTGTTCCGTCCTCTAATCAAAGGCGGCTTCCTAGCATTCTAACCAAAATGTGATGAAAACAGCCTTCGATCACTTTATCTCTCTAAAAATTTTAATTTTTCTATAAAATCGAAAGCGCTTCATCACATTAGATTTCCACATGTACCTAAATGCTGTTTATTTAAAACAAATCTTTAAAATATTTTAAAACAGACTAATATTTTCATCAAAAAATGAAACACAGTCTTCCATATCTTATGGACTTAAAAATTTTAATTATTGGATAACATGAATAGTTCGTCATATTTGTTCCGTTATATCTTCAGGCACGTCACCGAATTCTGTTTCCTCTTCACCATGACTGTTACTCTGATCCATATATTAATAATCATCTTCCGTTCCATCTACATTGTTAGATATGCTACATTTTTTTAAATGACTTTTGAATCATGTCAGGTTTAATTTCATTCCATGCTTTTATTATACACTCATACACTATTTCTAGACTGGCATGACAGATTTGTCCTCCTGTTGTAAATGTTTCTTCACCTTCAAACATCCACGTGTTCCACTGTCGTTTTAAATTTCCTTTGAATGGTTTATTGATACACACATCTAAAGGCTGAACTAATGGCGCTAATCCGCCTGGAATAACTGCCATGTCTGTGTTACACTCTTTCATCAATTTCTTTGTATTATCCGTTAGATGGGATCTGAATATGTTCCAAATTATAACACTTTCTGGATTCTTTAAGGCACCAGGAATTATTTACCCCTTCAAGCATTCCCCTCACACACATATTGTCCCCCTTATAGCATGACAGTTCAATATAACATTGTTCGAAAGCCTGGGAATATCCATCGAATGAATGACTTCAAAAGATAAGAGCATCGCACATATACATTTCAGGTTTCTTCGTCATGTCAGGGGTGCGAGAATATACCTAAAAATTAAAAAATAAATTTTAAAATTATACGTGTGCGTTATACGTCGAAAAATATGGTAGATATATATATTAAGGGCTAGGAAAAATTACCTCATAAATGAAAAAGTTAGGAAGTAAAGATATGGAGCATTTTTATCTATTTTTTATTCTCTTAAATTTTATTACCGTAAGAGTAACGCAAGCTGAAAGACTCAAGATCGTCAGTGTTCCATTTCCTGTAACTAATGCTATATTTATATAATAATTGTTCTAAAAGATAATTGTAAGATTATAAATATCTGCAATGTTCATAAAGTCTATATTCCATGTTCTTCTGAGTAAGCATGCAAAAACCCCGATATTGCGGAAAAATCCAACTTCGAGTAATATATCCCTTCATCCTCATCTGATAATTATTTTGACCATAGACACCACACTAGACTAAGCAATAGACTACACAGTGAAATTGTGTTTTATGAATTTAAACTTTTATTACTGACCATGTAAGGTAACACACGCCTATAGAGAATGAGAGCCGGTTCATGTTTAGTGAAGAGATATGCACAGTATTGAAATAGTCGTAAAATTAGAAAAAAAAGTTAACTAAAAGTAGAATAATAACATAATTACGAAAACAAGTATTTTTTCTTCCCTTAAAATGCCAAAAAAAATTAACGCAATATATGATAATTGGTTAAAGAAACCTACAAAATTCAACGGTAAATATATCCTTTTTGTTTGACGCCAATGCTCAATTTATCTGCTTGATGTGGTAACAATGTAGAATTTCGGAAGTGCAAGTTCAACAGCCTCTATAAAAATATAGTTAGAAGAACATGATTACTTCAGGTACGGTTTAAAGAAAGCATGGAAGAATGAAAAAAACTATTCATAAAATTCACAAATTGCTTTATTTTTTCTGAAAGCTTTATCTTTGTCAGGTAGTTGCTAGAACAATCACAAAAAAGCAATATCCCACATTGTAAAAATGAAGTGCTGCTTCAGATTAAGAAAGTTACCTGTTTTAGGGTATAACGTTTCTACTTAGCAGTCTTACCTGTTTTGGGTACCCCACTTTTGTATGTTTAACATAATTTCTTCCCCTTGTCATTGTACTTCCATATTTGTAATATGTCCAATACAGCATTTACTTTTTATAGCATACCTTACTCTCTAACACACTAGGTAATAATAAATATGGCACAAAACCTAGTGAAACAAGTGAGGGATTAACAAAACCTTAAAACAGCCATTACGAATAACTTAAACGTGAACTGAATTCACGAATTCCAAGGCGAATGCAACTTTACTCTTAGGGGCAGTGTTGAGAACTCTTACGCTGTAAATTTTGTTGAGGAAAAGGGCCTGCTGGGAGAGTTGCCGTTTAATAAATTTAATACGGTGGAACTACGATGAGTAGAGTCAGTGGCGCACCCAGGATTTTTTCTTGGGGGGGGGGCGAGATGAACGGATAAAAATATTTATAATGCATGGGGGGGGCGAGAAGAAGGGATAAAAGTATTTATAATGCAAAATCAATATTCATAATGCAATTTCTATTTCTTTGGGGGGGAGGGGAAAGGGCCCCTTGCCACCCCTGGGTGAGCTACTGAGTAGTGTCGGGAGCACGAAATGGTATGGGTAGATACCATGGGGAGGATGAAAACATAAAAAACATAGAAAGGCATTAACTCGTGAACCGAAGTTATTTATAGCAATAAATTAAGTTTTTTTAATCCACAGATCATAGTATTGCATATATTAGTGGTCATCAACCCTGTGTCCTCAGGCACATGTGCACTCATGAAGGTGTTGGAATATGGCTTACTTTATTTTGAAAATTCTTTCGTTTGATGTCTGATTTATTTGTCTGATGAGAACTTTTGGATTATTGTTGACCGGAAAAATCCCTAATTTAAGGAATTCTTCCTAAAAAATAAAATCTTACTTTGGTTCAACATAGCCTTATTTTCAGCAATTAATATTATAAATTCAAAATGCGGTTCTCAACTTAATGGTGAACATCTGAACGATTTCTTGAGATCTAGAATATCGTCTTTTATTCCCAATTACGAAAAACTAGCTAATTCAGTTCAAATTCAAAAATCTCATTAAATTTTAAATGAAGTATTCATAAGCAATAAACCCAATTATACAATTTATTTTTTTTATATCCATGTACCTACTCATAGAATAAAATAATCAAAATTTTATGTTTCTTCGTTTATATACATTTTACAAAACATAATCATCGTAATAATATTAGAAGATTGGTAACGTACTGTTGAATAAAAAATAGTTCTATTACGTAAATAGTGATCATCGAGTTTACAAAAACCATTGGTTGGGCCCGCCATGCTCTCTGAAAACTTCGATGTGCTCTCGACCAGTGGATGGTTGAGAACCACTGACATAGATCATAGTAAGTCTTATTACTAACAACAGAGTAAAAGATAGATATTTGTGAACAATACATCCTTCTGGCACGTGTAGGATTTTTTCACCCCGCCCACAAGACGCTCTTCTGAAAAAAAATTAGCATAGATTAAATGTAAGTCTTATAACTTTCATGAATAGTAATATGGGACATTGTTCCCAAGATTAAAGGAAATAGAGACAACATGCAAAATGTATTTTAACCATTAAATGTGTCTTGCATAAAATAATTATTTATGCTGTTTTATTGTACTTCTTTAAAATACCATCTTTGTAATTCAAATTCTAAGAATTAATTTATAGTATTTTATAATAAGTATTTGATTAAATAATTCTGTTAATGTGTAATAATTAAAAATAGTAGGATTATGAGGATTGATTAATTATGCACTCGGATGAAAAACGTCTCTCGTAGTTCCGCATTAAATATTCTAGCGTAGTGGCTGTTTGAATATCACAAGAAAGAGGAATTGTTTTTTCCCTTCGATATAATATTATGTAGGTGATTGTTAATTGTCTTAAAAGCATCTTATTAGTATTTATTACTACATTTGTAACATTTTATCCTTTGTGTTGCATTTTTATTTTTCATTTAATCTGATATGTTGACTTACAAGTAAGCTAAGTGATCGAGCTATTATTTTATCTGTCTCCGTTTGTTTAGTTTGATCCGATTCTCTTTCCAATGTTCTGAGTAAACAAGATGGTCGTTCGGATAAATTATAGTCCTCATTAATTAGATAAATAAGTCTCTTTGTAACAGGATAATCTTTTTAAAATAGAGAGTAAATAAGCAAAAATATTATTAACATTTTAATGAAAGATGAGAGGATTAAAATGATTTCAGGGAAGATTTCGTTTAAGCTTGTGTTTAGGAAAACTAGACTTTGTATAATATGTGAAAAATTATAAAAAAATCACAGCAACAACGTGTATCACATGTCACACTTGACTTAAAAAACAAACTATTCCAATCTTAGTTAATCCTCAATTTAAGTTTGTAAATTTATCTACAACAAATAAAATACACGGCGATAAAATTATAGAGGTGAGACAGCATTGCGTTTTGCAACTGTTGTCAGGATTTTTGTCAATATTTTTCTGTTTACTCTATTTTGTTTTCTCCTTAGTTATTCTCTTAGTGTGCCTCAGACAAGCACGTAGAAATGCAAGAGTATAGGGAATTAGCATACTGATGGGAGTACAAAGCTTACAGGGAGCTCTGTAAATTGAAAAGGATATAATGGCAATACGTATTTCGCAAATAATACTCCGCTAAAAACAAGCTGGCTAACTAGAAGCAAAAATTTTTTTTAAAAATCTGTTGTGTTTAGCTTATTTACCTGAGAACTAATTACGGATATTTGTAGTAGATAGGACATAGTGATCTATTTTCGAGGTTCAAGCTCAAGTCTGGAGACTCCTAAACAAAGAACTCTCCAAACTCGATTGTATTTCAATGATGCCAAACATGGCGGGACCCGAAGCTTAGTGACTTATTGTTGGCGCACTTAAAAAAACTATTTCAGGTAGTCTCATCTAACGAAACTACCGCGGGTTATTAACGTAGGATTACTTATCTTTTTTTTTATGCATTTTGGTACTTTTCTGTTTAACTGTTTACTGCTACTGGGGTTGGCGCACTGCCAAAATTATAACTAGCGACACAGGACAATCTTTTTCTCTCCAAAGGACCGTTATTGAGGAACGTAATCCTACGTTAAAAAAGCAAAGAAATGCTTCTGAGTCTATATCAATAAAAACTTTTAAGTATTTTAATAATTTTTTGAAATTACTTCATTTACCTTTGGAAAATTTTTATAGATCGTATTTTCCAAATTCTTCCCTTGGGCTCTCCCTCCTATTCCAAAGCTTGTTTCTTGGAAAAATGAAAACACTTAATTTTTATTTTTATATTTTTATTTTAGACCTCGAAAAATTCTTTTCAAGCATCCGGTTTTTTGCTTGAGTATCTCATACATGTCTTCAAATGTTCTTTTAAAGGTTCCTTTTGCTCATTCCTTTTACATTACTGCTTTTTTATTTTAATATGGTAAAAATCAGAGTACATATACAACAGTGAAAACACTCATACCTTCACTGTAAACCTCATTTTGCAGGAAATTTTTTTAAAAAGCGAACACCTGATGTTTGATACAAACAGAATGAACACAGGGATCCATAATTTACGAAGACTTCCTATCCCTGGGAAAGATTCAAACTTAAAACACTTTTACCACCAGTTGTCATCCGTCTAAACCATCTGATTTAGACTTCAAACCCTTTTTCCACCAGTTGCAACTAAATCATATGAAATGAATCATTTGTTAGCGTTATTCCTGTAGAAAATTCGAAAAGAAATGCTTGTAACTGTTACTGACTCTAATCACCTGTGCATGATTCTCTATAATTGTTAAGCTCACATGAAAAACGGACCTATAAACGGACCTATCCTATAAAAACGGTTCCTATATCTATCTGAGATAAGGTTTATTTTTTAACAATCTATATTTGGTATCATGATAAGATGGTTCAAATAATTTTTGTTTACCTCTCAGCTCGATTTCTGTGGGAGTGGAAATTCCAAGTGGGCCCGAACCCATAATATTGTTTATGGACTGGAATTTTCGAGCCCCCTTCAACCTCTCTCATTACAAGTTTGTACTTAAGTGGAAGTACTTTATTTTAGCTGGCTGCACTGCAGCCAGCGTTTCTGAGTTTAAGAGTCCGATGAAAACTCTAACTGAATAAATTTAAACTTAGAAAAACGCATTATAATTTATTAATAGTTTATTTAAAGTCATACTTAATGATTTTGAATTAATCGAATAGCGGGAACTTAACTAAATTTTACAAGTGGCTTATTTTAAAACTGTTATTCATTACATTCGCTTTTTACTCCAAATTTAATGCCATTTTTACTGCCAAAAATTTGGAAACAACGTAAGTGGAATGTACATTCATGGACAAAAAAATTAGCGCACCAAGAAGGAGTCGTCAAAATGAAACGAAATTTTACATACGTAATGACTACTTTGATATAAGTAAATGATAAGAAAATCAAAGAAAAAGGATAATTTATTTCAGAGAAAAAGGCAAAAGAACGGAGGAGTTAATACTCCGTTGGACCCCCTCTAGCGCGAATGCACTATGCGATACGATCGGGCATTGAGTCATACAAGTTCTGTATGATGTCTTCAGACATTTCGTTCCATATTTGCTGTAACCTTGCCTCTAGTTCGTTCAAACTCATGGGATGCCCAACTCGTCGTCCCAAATGATCCCAGATATGCTCGATTGGAGACAAATCTGGGGATCGGGCAGGCCAAGGAAGGGTAGTAACAGTGCGGAGACAGTCTTGTGACACCCTTGCCGTATGAGGCCGAGCATTGTGTTAACCTTTATAGTCGTGATCCGACAAATCATTATCGTGTATAAGTAATTATAACTGTAGCACCAACTCTTATTTACATCTGGTTTATTACCATATTAAAATCTCGATTAGATACGTCATTTACAAAGGTTCGTTTCGACGAACATAAAATCCACCATGAGAGTAGGGCTCATTATTCAATGTCCGACGAGCTCCCCGTCTCTCCGTAAGCGTGTTGACCCTTCAACAGTCCAAATCTATTCTCCTCGTTCGTTACTCGCGTCTGTCTTTTATGCCTCCTTCTCCTCCCTTTCTCGAACGACAATCGGCCTTTTTCATCCGCGTTACGCAGACCACCTGTCGTGGATTTCATTGTCCACGGTTCCCACCTTAGATGAAGTGCGCCGCTGTGTTTCTTTACTCATTCTAAATGAGCTAACTACCTCCTATTGTCGAGGGTTTCCAAAGGTGTATGGCTCTCGACACCTGTTTGCGTTTCTTTTGGGGCTTATTGAAGAGGCTATTACACACGTTCATCAATTCCACTTAAGAATGGAAGACGAGAGTCTGACACATTGTCTTGTTGAAAAATGGCTCCTGGGAGCCGTTGCATGAGTGCCAACACATGTGGTTGCAGGATTTCTTTAACATACCGCTGGGCTGTCATGGTGCCACGGAACAATACTAGGGGTGACCGTGTATTGTAGGCAATGGCACCCCATACCATCACACCAGCTGTGGGAGCGATGTGTCGTTGTACAGCAAAGGCAGGATTGAAGCGTTCACCACGGGCTCTCCACACACGAACACGATTGTCATCACTGCCGAGATTGAATCTGGATTCGTCGCTAAAGACGACCTGGTTCCATTCCGCTGCAGTCTAGTTTCCTCGTGCGCGGCAAAACTCCAAACGGAGGCTTCGATGGGTGGGCGTCAAAAGCAGCACACGTAATGGGCGCCGCGATACCAACTGTCCTTCAGCCAGGCGCCTTCGTATGGTTCGAGAAGACACAGAGGCAACTAGTGAAGGTGCTACCTGTGCCTGGATGGCGGCCGATGAAGCAGTTGGCTGTACGCGTGCATTTCTTACGATGTGGCGGTCTTCTCGACGACTGGTCTGTCGAGGGCGTCCTGAACATGGTCTTCGTGTACATGACATCTCTCGGGTCCACTAGTCCCAACACCTCCTCACAACACAATCAGAGTGGCCTAATTGACGAGCTACTCGCCTAGCTGACCACCCAGCTTCCATCATCCCGACGATTCTCCCCCTCTCAAACTGCGACAACTGCTTATATTGTCTTCGAACACGGCGTAATGGCATGTCTATCTCAGCTCTTCCTTTGTAAATGATTCAGCACACTCACAAAGCTTTGGTTACCTGTTTTATACTCCACAGAGTACGATGTTCAACGCCCTCTACCGGCTATACGTAATGCGCAATCACGCTGCATTTCTAATCATTTGCATATCTCCCCGACATGTACCTTCATTGCAAGTTTCGTTACGATCCCGCAATTATTTCTTGGTGCGCTAATTTTTTTGTGGGCCACAATGCTGCTGCTCACGAGAAATATATTTTTAAATTAAAAAAAAATTTCCTTCTTCCTACTGCACTGTTTGGTGATTAGATTTTGCCTTACTTAGACCTTAGATGTCTCAGCTCACCTCACCAACAGGAACATTCGAATCTATGGCAGATCTGACTGATATTTTCAACGTGCCCATGTTAGCTTGTGTTACAGTATGTATACAGCAACGTTGTCACTATACTTGTGTTTTTTTTGTATATGTGTTTAGGAAAACAGGTAAGAATGCAAATTTATTAAGATTATTTGATAAAATTTCCAGGAAGTTTGGCTGAAGAAATGGTATAGAGATGGGATTTCTTAATAAACGAAAGAGAAGAGTTAAGATAATCGAAATAGATGAAACATCAAATGAAGGAAGAAACTTTACACCCTTAGAATTATTTAAAATACAAATTTACAGTTTTCTTGACACTCTATTTTCTCAAATAATTGGCGTTATCAAAAAATGAAAACTATCTCTAAAGATTTTTGCTTTCTCTATGGCTTGTCTTTACATGAGTTATGCTGATTTAAAAAAAAATCGACTTCAAATCTCACAATTAAATATAGCAAAGATTTTAAAAACCACGAATTCTCATGTGAAATTGAAGTTTTTTAAGTTTGAAGTAATGACTTTTAAAAAAATATAGAAACTGCATCTCCTCTTAATATCCCACAGGCTCTTCATGATTTTGGTTTAATTGAGTTTTACCCAAATTTAAATGTCATTCTCCGAATGTTTCTAACTCTTCCCGTTTCTATTGTTTCGTGCGAGAGAAGTTTCAGCAAGTTGAAATTAATAAAAAATATATTTAAGATCAGCTATCGGACAGGAAAGATTATCCAATATTTCTATCATTTCAATAGAATGCAATATCGTTAAAAATATTAATTATGATGATGTAATTAATGACTTTGCTAAAATGAAAGACAGAAAAGTGCAATCAAAATAAATCGTATTCAAAATCTATTGTAATGAATTTGTTTTATTATTTTCTCAAACGTAATTAATTAAGGAGCTTAAATGCAAATTCTTACACAGGGCACAGGAATGGCTAATTACGGCACTGTATATACACCATCAACCATATTATTATATTTATCTCTATTTATCTCTAAACGATTAAATGAATTTTATACGGTTCAAACAATAGAAGTATTTACTTTGGAGATTTCAACTGAAACTTGGCCTAAAATATTCAGACTGTTATATCTGCAATAAAAAATCATAGTAACAATTAAACTTTAAATTTGTTAATTCTGAAATACTTGGTTTGTAGCAAAAGTTTGAAAGAAAACTTTTATGTTTTTATTCATATAAATATATACTCTTGGCATAAATAAATTGATACATTCTCATTTTTAAAGTCTCACTGATTGTTCACCATCTTGTAGAGGGTATTTCAAAAGGGCCGATGTGACTTGGAATGGAAATAGCAGGAAAAAAATGTATATAGATGAACAGTTCTTAAGGCCATGTAAATACTAATATACACTGCTGGCCACCCAAATTGCAACACCAAGAAAGACAAGAGATATCACAATAAAAATTTATTTTGTAGATAACATGTTGACCAAGTATTAAATGATTAAATTTATAGACTTCTGTGAAGTGTGGTTCCTGCCAAAATCAGTAGCCAGCGTAGCCGTCTTTGTTGGAGATCACCGCTGCCACACGCCTCGGCATTGATTCAAAGAGACTTTGGATGAGTTCTTGGGGTACAGAAGACCAAGCAGATTCCACACGTTGCCAAAGTTGATCTGCTGTGGCAGCTGGGGATGGAATCTGGACCAATCGTAGAGCAACCATGGACCACATGTTTTCTATCGGCGAAAGATCCGGAGAGCGAGGCGGCCAGGGAAGCAATTCAATCTGGCGATTGACGAAGAACCGTTGGACAATGCGTGCTACGTGTGGTCGCGCATTATCCTGTTGAAATATGGCTGTGGGCAAGCCCTGAAGGTAAGGAAGGACAACTGGCTCCAACACCTCGGAGATGTAGCGCTGGCTGTTTAAAGTACCGGCAATGCGTACTAGAGGTGTGCGAGAGTGATATCCAATACCGCCCCATACCATAATACCCGGTGCAGGACCAGTGTGGCGGTGCATAACGCAGCTGTTCAGCATCCTCTCTTCACGGTGTCTCCAGACTCGAATGCGACCATCGTGGTGTTGCAGACAGAAGCGTGACTCGTCAGTAAAGACGATTTCATTCCATTCTGCCGTCCACATCCTTCTGTCATCGCACCATTGGCGGCGGAGACGTCTGTGGTTCTGCGTCAAGGGTAGACAAATCAATGGACGTTCTGCGGACAGACCACTCTGCTGTAAACGGCGTCGAATGGTACGCGCAGACACTGGATGATGCGTTACAGACTGCATGTGCTGTTCTATGGTTCGTGATGTGACTGAGCGATCCGTCACTGCCATGCGCACAATTTGCCTGTCATCACGTGAAGTGGTGCGCTGAGGTGGATGCGATCGAACACGCCGGTCCGTCGTACCCTCCTGCATCCAACGATCACATATCCGCATTACAGTTGTTTGGTTTCGTCCAACACGACTACCGATTTCCCTGAAAGATAATCCACAATCTCGGTAGGCCACTATACTTCCTATGTCGAACTCGGATACTTGATCAAAAGATGATCTCTGTTTTCGACGAGGCATAATTGATCGTTTTTTTGAAAAAACCACAAGAAAAACACAATTGCCAAACTTGGAATCGTCGAAATCTCCAAGCCTTAAATAGCGCTTTGAAGTGACGCCACAGGCGCGCGTGATGTGCGTCTGCGCTGAAATTCTAATCATTTGCATATCTCACCTCCGCTAATGCATGTTGTAAATTTCATGTTATTTGCATGTTTCCTTCAGGGTGTTGCATTTACAGTGGCCAGCAGTGTAAGTATTCATTATTTTAAGATTTTCATGAGGAAATTTCACGAGACTGAAGTATGGTTCACTTCTTAGGGTTTCTGTCGAAAGTAAGGTTGAATCCCTTCCCCGAGCGTATAAGAAATATGAACTCTTGCTATTAACTTTTGTTGACTGACAGAACCACGATTGACCCCAAAATGCTTCTGCAACGTGCAGGACGATTAGTTTCTATGAGGACTTAACTGCTATTTTCAAATGTTGTCAGTTCGTAATATATTTGAGAACCAAACAGTTGTTATGTTTTACCACGTTATTACACACACTCTACTTTTACATTTCCGAGTATTTCTTCCATTTTGATTTTTTTTAGGTTTTCCCAGCTCTTTTTTGTAGTTTATGAAGCCCCTCTCAACAACTTCTGTATTATTTAAACTATAAAATGTCTATTGACAAGTAATTCATTGGAATTATATTTCAGTGGGGTTCTGATTATTTGTTTGTGTAAGATAAAAATATAAACATACGTATCTCTTAATCTGATATTATTAGTCAACATAAAAAATACTGCTATGATTTAGAAATGAAGTTTATCTTTTTAAAAACAGTCTTTACCTGAAGGTAGGAAAGAACCATTAAATGCTTCTCGATTTGCATGGTTTTTCAGTTTATTCCTTAATATACCAAAATATGAATTTTAAAAGACAGTGTATGTTCTATTCTTCTATCAAAGTGAAATATTGTGTCAAGGTACTATAAAATATGAAACATTAAGAATATGTCCATCACGATACAATATCTACGAACAATTGCGTGTTGAATTCCAATCAATTGGCGACTTCAGTAAATTTAGAGCAGTATAACATTTTAGTACATTTTTTTATTGATCAAAAATATCTCTTAGGTCGAACTCCTTTGATATTATAACTCACCATGCCATCATTTATTTTAAAGGTGTTTGTGGAAATCCAGCTGATATATATATATATATATATATATATATATATATATATATATATATATATATATATATATATATTTCAATTTGGTAAAGCTAATATCAACCTTTTTTTTCCAATGCGGCAGGTTCTTTGTCCTAAGGACTTTCGCATATCCACTCAACGAGTTTCTTGTCAACTTCGCAATGAGAGCAACATACATGTGAACCAGTATTGTTGTCAATCAGGAGATATAGAGGATCGCCCATACTTTAGTTAGGATTCGTGTCCGAGCCCACTTTGAAAATGCTTACGCTTTAATCATTGTACAACGTGGGTGGACTAATACGAATGTAACTTTTGGAAGTTGAACCAAATTGTAAAATGTTGTGAGTTCATAGAGTAGTAGAACATATATTGATATTATTTGATGTACAGCAAAATCTTTATTATTCTAAAGATTAATTGCAAAAATACGAACATGTCAAATGGAATGCAGTTTGCGGCAAAATCTTTAGTATCCTAAAGATTGATTACAAAAATACGAACACGTCAAATGGAATGCAGTTTGCAGCAAAAGAATGAAGAAATCCATCATTTATTAAAACAGTACCTTCAGTATAACTAACTGTACGTGAGCTCGATTAATAGCACGGAGAATGTTGACTTTGTAGTCGATTCCCCACCAGGTGTCTTTTAACACTCACGGTGTAACAGTGAGGACTGCGAATTGTATTCTTTCCTTTAAAACGGAAATATCAGAAACAGGTGTAAGATATACAATGTCTTTAACGTAACCCCCCCCCCAAAAAAAAAAAAATCAATAGAAAAAATATATAAATAAATAAAATCTATTGAAGTTATGTCGAGCGATCGCGGAGGCCATGGATCCTCCACGTCCAATCCATCGTTCGGGAAACATTCCATCAAGTATTGATACTAGAAAAACAGTTAGAGTTCTTCATTTTCTGCCGCAAACTACATTTTAATTGGGCTTGATCGTATTAATGTTATTAATGTTTAGAATAATAAAAATCATTCTCGGACACGCTGTATTTGAGATCATTGCGAAGAACTCAAAATGGTAATCCATTACAGCCATGAAAACTATGGTACAGAAGAAAGAATGCAACTATGAGAGTCAAGGCACATATTAAACAGCAGAGAAAAATTAAAAAAGATAAAAATTCTTTATCTCAGTAACGTCATGGAGTCAAAAATATGTATCTTTAAAATGATTTAAGTTCATATAAAATAGAGATGAAAAATAAATATACTGAACCCTTAAAATATCAGTAAACAGAATAAGTAACCAGATTTTAATAATAAAATATTGGCCAAATTGAGGCATAAGGAACATGCAGAATATTTCTAAATTATTGGAATATTTATTAATTTGTAAAATACAATAAAACATACTTCCTTCAATCTTATCAATATAGACTTTAAAAATACTCTAAAATGATTAACACAATAAGGACTATCCGAACAAAAGATGAGTAATACTGGCTTACATCAATGTCAAAATCTGCTATAAATATAATAATATATTACCTAAGAGTAAAACTTTTCCTTGAAACTCTTATCGCCCTGCAAGCACACATGGTATATTGACTGAAATGAATTTGGTTTCTTATTCTGTTGTCAAAAGCACGGTAATATTGCATATGCATTATTATAATTTAGATAAGTAATAGATATCAGGAGCATTTATGCAGTCGTTGTTTAAGTTTAGAATGGATTCAAAATCAGTTGAATCATTCTCTGAATAATGATTATTACTTAAAAAATCTATGTTAATTGTTAGTTTATCATTATTTTAAAGTTGATAATTGGTTTTCCATGGTTATAAGTTCACCAAAATCGCTTAATAGTATCATTACATATATGAAGTATTTATTACTAAAGATAAAAATTAAATACTTATTGCAGTTCTCAAATTAACGTTTGTTGTTTTAATTCTGTATTTATCTGTGTTTCGATATAGTTCATAATTCAGTTATTAAAGCTTTAACGAAATTCAAGGCCTAGAAATGGAAGTTTTGGTAGAAAGGAGATAGAAGACATGAAAATTATATTAATTGTCCCCATGCATGCAAATTAAATATAAAATATTCAAAATTGCTATCATATATTACATTTACATACCTATTTGAAAGCATTATGCAACAAAAATTGAACCTGCAGTTTGAAGAAGGGAACGAATCCAAAAACTGTTTTTGTTGGAAATTTAAAAAAAAAAATTCATACTTTTCTAATTTATCATTTTTTCTTCAATAAACTTTTATATAAGATTCTTTAAATTCGCCCACTATTCCAGTACCTTGGACAGGTCAATTGGGCTGTACTTAAATAAACTATACGGTACAAAACGAATTTCCTTTTTTTGGGTGCTTGTGCGCTTCTTCAAACTGCAGGTTCAATTGCAATATTAACGCATACTGATATTTTGATGAGGCATATGTTTATTTCTACCATACAATAACTGACTCGGATATGTAGGGCAACATTCACAGGATTTACCCACATATAAATAAGTAAAGGCAATTAACTTTAGAAAACAAAATGATTATTTGTAAACAGCCCCTTATTATTTTTTCCAGAATTTCTTAGAGATTCATTACTAAATGAACATTTTTTTACATGAAAATAGTTAAAAAACTCTGAGATGGATTATAAAACAACGCCATCAAGGGATTTTGAAAATATAAGACATTTAAAAAGTTAATCCTCGTAAAAGGGTATTTACTTTTATAGATTTTCTGAGCCCTGTTATCCTCATTTATTTTTTCTTGCGTTTTTCCCTATGAGTCTGGCAAATCAATATTAAGATTAGGTGTTAATGGAAAAATTCAAAAAATTTTCTTCCATTTCACTGTTTTATTATTTTAACCGAGAAAATATTCCTAATGTTGAAAAGACAACAAAATATGACTTGTTTTCTGTAAAAAGGTAGCGGGATAATTAGATATTTTGCAATGTAATGCGTGTACGTAGTTGCTGAAGTACGTATTCTGCATTTATTTTCCAAAGTAAATTCAAGACTTCGATGGCATTTATTAGGAATGGTAAAACGTAACATGTCTAAAACTTAATGGATTATTAAAGGTCGTTTTATTTTATGAGGACAACCTTATTAACTACAGAAACATTGTTTTAATTTACGATGACAAGAACCTCGGAGCTATAAATGCATTTTTTAATTAGAATAATTATAATTTTGGTCTGTTTCTCTAATTATTGGTCCCAAATATCCAGTCCAAAATGGTGTAAAAAGACATCTTCAGTACACACACACACACACACACACACACACATATATATATATATATATATATATATATATATATATATATATATATATATATATATATATATATATATATATATATACAGTCGGACCTCTATTTAACGAAGTCACTAAATACCGAAAAAAAGTTCGTTATATGGAAAATTTGTTAAATAGAGATTCACCTTTTAAAATACTTTAAACTACACAAAACATATTTTAAATTCATAAACGCTAAATATTATTAATAAAAAAATCAATCTCACCTTTATTTTGTCTATTAATTGTGTCGATTTCTATAATTCGTGAATTTCTATAATTTGTGTTTATTTCTTTTGTATGCCTTACCCACCAAACAGAAATCTGCAAGGAAAACAAGAATAAAACAAAACATTGTCCGGAAATACACTGTATTTTCGATTTAAAAAAAATTATATTAAAATTAATAAATTTTAATGACATTATCGCATTTATTATAACAAGAAAATTTTAAGCATACATTACCTCAAGTGTCCTTAAATTTAATTACTGATAAAATCTCTTAATTTTGTCTAAGTTATTTGTTTGAAAAAAGTTTTCTCTCATAATACGTCTCGCATCTTTGCAATCTGCTAAAAAGCCCTTCAGGCGTATTTTCTTCGAACTGTAATTCGTATCGGAATGTGTTAAAAGAAAGTTAATTTGTTAAATGTATTAAAAGAAAGAATAAGTTTGAAATGCTCATAAATATTTTGAGAAATATGGAGGGAAAAAATATTGGATCGCAAGATAAAGTTCGTTAAATAGAGAATGCACTTCGCTATTTAGAGGTTATTTTACGAAGAAATTCGCAAAATGCTCTTGGTTCCAAGGAAAAATTCGCAAAGTAAAGGTTCGTTAAATAGAGGTCCGACTGTATATATATATATATATATATATATATATATATATATAACACCAGAAAGGGTTTGTTACCGAACGTTATATAATGCTTTCCCAGAGTTTCACTTTTCTAAAGTACATCTGATCCTTTTTTAATGCATCTATGGACAGCCTAATTTGGAAAGCCACTATCATTGTATCGGAGTTATTTCCCAGGCACTGAATATTGCTCAACCCTGCACTTTATGCTCGCATTAAACTAACACTACCTTGTATGGGCATGAAAACAGATGACCGGATCAAAAACACCATATGGTCACCCTATTAACTTAATTAGCAATAAACAAGACCTGTTTATAACCAGTTATCAACTAGTCAACCACTTGTCCCATATCCTGTTTAATATAATAATTGACAGTTATAAACACTTTGAGTCAAGTAGACATAAGATGACTAAGTCTCACCTAATAATCCTAATCCAGGGAAATGGCAAGAGACACCTACTATAATGAAATCTAACCAGTTAAAAAATTCTAGCTCTAATGTTTAAAAAGGGATATATCCATTTTATATATGCGTGAAAGGTTTAATCTGAAACTTTCCCTTTGCTATCTTCTATCTAATCTGTTGCCGTACACTGCGAGCGCTTTGCTTCTACTGAAATTACTAAATCCGTCAAGATAATCGAAATAAAGCGATACAAGGACTGAGCTCTCATTTTTCCTCGGTTCATGGAAACTTTCTTTTGTAATAATGACACACACACACACACACACACACACATATATATATATATATATATATATATATATATATATATATATTGTGGCGTCACTGTAAGTAGGTAAGGCGATTCTCTCTGAGGCATTTTGAAGAAATTTCACAACTATTGATCCATACCAAAGAAAGACAGAGTTCTAATTAACAAACGAAGGCCAACTTTTTAAAACAAAAACTTAACAATTTATTAACAAAAATAGTTAACATTTAAAACACTGCAACATATTCAATTTAAAAAAAAACCGTGCAGATTCCCAATCTACGGAGCCTAAACACACATCCGTACCGCCCGCGTTCTCAAGCGTCTCTCCCCAATGTCTGGATTTTCAGAAGGGGTGGAGGGGCCGGCAGCTTATCGGCTGACAGCTCTTCTTAGACGCCGAAATTTACTGCATTGCAGAAACGATCAGATGACAGCCTTAGTGGCTGCATCTGTAAGTAAAACGGTTTTTAATCCCCCCACGTGTTCCGAACTGGTGGAACCGAACAACACATTCCTTGAAAAACACGCAGCTGTGTT
>OU015497.1:126466892-126556892 GCA_907164885.2 Dolomedes plantarius | reverse complement strand
ATCCTATATCTCTCCGTCTTCTCCCTTTCCCTAGCCCCTTTTTCCTGTCGTAATCTATCTTGCATAATGGTTTCAAGAAGACCCCTAACAAAATTCTCCTCGTAATTTGGACTACTCTCTATTAATTTTTTTAGATGGATTAATAATGCATCTGGGGCGGGCTGTTGACCCAACCTCATCGCCAAAATTTTCAAATCTGCCTTTCTCCCTTTGCTAAGGTAAGCCATTTTTACACACAAAATCAATCACAAATTTATAAGCTCAGGTCAGGAAAATAAAAAAAAAACTCAAAATAACTAAAACACCTTCAATTAAATTTTCTTCTTGAAACCATGTATTTTACAATGAGATCATACACATAAACAAACAAACTACCAAAAAATTCATATATAACACTTTAGCTTAACTTTTCCAAATTGCAATAATAACTTTTTCAAAATCAAAACATTAGATTAACCTTTTTAACATTCGATAACACACAAAAACAATACTTCTACATAGCAAGTCGTTGAATAATCGTTTATCCCGCTATTATAATTGAGATATACAGCTTGTATATTTTCCACAAAGGCACTAGTTTAGTCAGACTTTTATTTAAAAAATCTCAATTAATAACCAAGTAGCAAACGTTAATCAACACTTATACCGCTACAAGCATTAACCGGAATATACAGTTTGTATATCCAACCCACAAAGGCACTAGCTTAGTTAACCTTTGAAAACAATTAGAACCTTCTAATTAACAACGTTAGTTAACGTTTCAAAAACTCTCAATACATGCTTTAACAAAATTATCGAGAGAAACAAAAAAATACCACTGTATTTATTTTTTAAAACAAACAGTTTGTGACAGGTAGCTTACCCAAAAATAACAAAAAACTCAAATAATAACTGTTTTAAAACATTATCGAGAAAAAAAAATACCACTTCTATCTATTTTTTTTAAAAACATTTTAAGCAATACAACCAGGGTAGTTTTTACCCTCCACAAGAATTACAACCACTTCTTGCATCATAGCTAATTTAGCCATTCACACGTTACATATAAACACTACGGTTGCAAAATACACTACTTTTGTCCCCACAAAACAATTGCACTGATATGTATTTTTCCAGCAATTCATCACAACTTAAAACTTAAAATTATTTCCGAAAAATACCTATCCAAAAAAAAAACAATGCAACTTTGAGTATCTAAAAGCAGTACTCACCCCTTTTTGCAGGCAACAGCAGAAAAGTCATCGGTCACTCGCAGGCACTCTCCGCAACACGGATGACACACTAATACACTTTTACTTCCAGTAGATCTTGACCACAACACAAAATACGCAGAAAACGAAACTCCATCAGACGCGAAACATTCTCAATTTCACTGCGGCGGGGAAACACGGGCAGAGCCCTCTGGAAAACCCTCTTCTTGGACGCACCATGAAAACCACCGGAGCATTCCGTTCTACCTCGACGCTGGGTCTATGACCTCTTAACTTTCGCGGAGCACTGCTACGGCGGCGTAATGAAATCTGTACATTCTATGGGCCCGAGAAAAATGACCCGCAATTTGGCATACTGACTCTGCTTTCAAAACCGGGTACGGATCCCTCCGCTGAGCACGAATTAAGCTGTGGCGTCACTGTAAGTAGGTAAGGCGATTCTCTCTGAGGCATTTTGAAGAAATTTCACAACTATTGATCCATACCAAAGAAAGACAGAGTTCTAATTAACAAACAAAGGCCAACTTTTTAAACAAAAACTTAACAATTTATTAACAAAAATAGTTAACATTTAAAACAATGCAACATATTCAATTTAAAAAAAACCCGTGAAGATTCCCAATGTACGGAGCCTAAACACACATTCGTACAGCCCTCGTTCTCAAGCGTCTCTCCCCAATGTCTGGATTTTCAGAAGGGGTGGAGGGGCCGGCAGCTTATCGGTTGACAGCTCTTCTTAGACTTCGAACTTTACTGCATTGCAGAAACGTTCAGATGACAGCTTTAGTGGCTGCATCTGTAAGTAAAATGGTTTTTAATCCCCCCACGTGTTCCGAACTGGTGGAACCGAACAACACATTCCTTGAAAAACACGCAGCTGTGTTTCAAGCCCTTGTGGGGTCTCGGGAAAAAATAAGACCCTATTTCCAGTACGCTACAATATGTATACAGAGTGGTCCAAAATTATTTAGTCCATTTCATGCTTAAAAAAAACAAAAAACAAAATGAGGTACGTACATGTTTATTATTTTCTTGAAAAGACAATTTAATACAGTTTACACAACAAAATTTTAAACCTTAAATAACTTCCACATAAGTTGGTAGATGGCTCTAAGCTGGTAGGCCATAAACAGACCACACTTCCCGTGTCCTTGCAGTTCAACATTTCCTGTGTCCTAAAATTGTTGGTGCCAACGTTTAACAGAGTCCTTACTTGGAGGTCGACGATTTGAGTATTCTAAACGAAAACGTCCCTGAACAGTTTCAACCGATTTGCTTTCATGGAACCATAAAACGCACATTGTTTTTTTCTATACGGTAGCCATTTGCAGACTGACGCAATTAGTAAATTTTTCTTGAGAAATATTGTCGTGCCATCTACCAGCTTAAGTGGAAGTTATTTAATGTTTAAAACTTTGTTGTGTAAAACTGTTTTAAATTGTCTTTCCAAGAAAACAATAAATATGTACGTACCTCATTTTTTTTTCAAACATGAAATGCACTAAATAATTGTGGACTACCCTGTATGTATATATATATATATATATATATACATACACAAAGAGAGAGGTAGCGCATTTGTATGAACCCAAATGTTATGTTGCGATTCATTTATTTTATTAGCAGAGCTTAAATATTCATGTTGTTGTTGTTGTTGTTCCTAAAGCCTCCTGACCGCAAGTTGCAGATCAGGTCCATATAGGCTTTGCGGACTGAGGAGTGCTGCTGTGGTTTCCAACAGCAGCACAAGGGTCGGAGTCCGAATTGGCTAGGTGCCTCCACAATTTTGACCGAGCAATCCCAGGGGCCACATCTGGGGGGCTCGCACCTTCTCCCACCCAATGACCGCATAGAAAGACTTTCCCGTCTACGGATTTAAAGTGCTTATTCTAGCTAGACACGAAAGTATTTTATAGCGCTTGTTCTGGTTCGATTCGAGCACCCTGGGTGCCGAAAGTGGACCTTCTACCAGTAAGCGACCTCAGTCCCTTAAGCCGAAATGAAAAGCATAATCAGTCAGTCCATGAGCATCTAAATGGCAATTTTTTTGTTCTATTTCGTTTACTGTTCTTTTGTTTTATACATTTGATTCACAAAAAATAATTGAATAAGTAATAGCGTAAACCAACTTAGCTACACTCTGAATGATGTTTTGCGTTGCCTAAATTGAAAAAGAAATCAGGTAAATATGCCAATGTGAAAAGACAAATTTCTTTCAATATCAGAAGCTCAGGAAAAGGGTAGGCTTTCATATTTTATGAAATATTACTTCATCATTTGAGTTTCGTTCGAAACCTAAAAATATTTTGTGCATTTATCATTTTTCGAAGTTATTTGAGACATTTTACAAAAAGTGTTAATGATTTTTTTAAAATTTACCTTAGTATTTATCGGAATAAATTTCAGTCACAACACGCACACACTTCAAGGCACTAAAGATTAACGACAAGTTTGATTTTTTGTGCAGAGTTTATAACAAAAATGTTTACACTGACCTTTCATTTATGAGGAAAATTTGTCAACAAATTAGTATTTTAATCAAATTTAGTATTCGTGGTTAACTTAATTACTGAAAATGATAATTAGGGTATGTACTGCGAATGAGATAGATCTTAAATAAACACCTACCGGGTGGTCATGAAGAAACTTTGCCAATATATGGACCTCTAGAGGCCGTTCCGTTCAACCTATAGAAATGAGATTTCAGATATAGTTATTCAGAGGTATGAGCTCAGGATTCTGAGAACGGCAACACAGTGACGCTCACGGTTACAATTATAGCTACAGGAACTCGAAATTTTCAAATGGGAAAGCCCACTTTTTTCCTTCGTAAAATTCTCACCTCATGCGAAAACCTTAAAAAGCGTTGAAACGGTACGTGTATCACAAAAAACGGATGCATTATGCACGCACAAAAAACAGCTCTGCGAACGGCCAACAAAAACACGATAGGAGGAAATTTGCATATGCCAGAGGCTAGAAACCAATCACAGAACGCCGTTGGGCAGATATCCAGCGTAGAAAACCGATAAAAAGCTCTCTGATCGTGTTTTTGTTAGCCATTCGCAGAGCTGTTTTTTTGTCTGTGCATAAAGCGTAATTTTTTGTGATACACCTACCGTTCCAACGCTTTTTAGCGTTTTGCATGAGCTGAGCATTTTGCGACGGGAAAAAGTGGGCGTTGCCATTTGAAAGGTTCGAGTTTCTATACCTATAACCGTAACCGCGAGCGTCACTGTGTTGCCTTTCTCAGAATCCTGAACTCATGCATCTGAATAACTATATCTGAAATCTCATCTTGATAGGTTGATTGGAACGGCCGCTAGAGGTCCATATATCGTTTTTGTTGGCCGTTCGCAGAACTGTTTTTTGTGTACGAGCATAACGCGTCCGTTTTTTTTGTGATAGACGTACCGTTCCAACGCTCTTTAGGGTTTTCACATACGTTGAGCATTTTGTGATAGGAAAAAAATGGGTGTTGCTCTTTGAAAATTTCGAGTTTCTGTACCTATAACCGTAACCATGAGCGCCACTTGGTTGCCGTTCACAGAATCTCAAGCTCATACCCTTGAATAATTATATCTGAAATCTCATCTCGATCGGTTGAACTGAACAGCCGCTGGATGTCCATGTATCGGCAAAGTTTCTTTATGACCACCCGGTATATTCTTTAATGTAGTAAAATAAAGGAACTCAGTTTCCACACCAGACGAAAATGTTCAGAAATATATGATGATTTAGAGGTTGAATGAACTGCATATACATTAAATATATAAAATTGAAATATGAAGTCTCGTTCAAGACATTTCTAATTGAAAATTACTAATGAAAGCAGCTGTCTCATATGCCGAAGAAATCAATTACATGGTATCGAATTTTGTTTCCCTCATCATATAATGGAGCTGATAACTTTGAAGTTTTCTTAAAGTTGAAATAAGATGAGCCTTTGTTATTTTGACTCTGAATATCCATTACAGTCTCGTCATCCAGAAAAAATTTTCAACAGTAAATAAAATTATTAATCCAACATTAAAACTATAACTTTCGTTAAATTGGAAGAAATTTTAGACAATTTAATATAAGAAGACCAGTAATAGATATGTTCACTAATAATTTTTTCTTTCTTTCTGAAAACAAATCTTTTATAATTATTTAATGATGTTCCAAACATCTATAATTTCTAGAATAGAACAATTACGTGAAGGTGAATAAATGAAAGTTATATTGATTTCAATTATGCCAAGATGTAAAATTTGAACATGTACGGAAAAATTATACAATTTTCATAATTTTTTGTCACATGTCAAATATATTTACAAAAGAAGTAAATAGCTACAGTTCATAATATTCTTAATCCATAGATTTCAAACTTTTATTGATATATGAAACATAATGAATCGACTATGAATTCGTAATTTAACTACTTAACTTATGATCTCTTAATTCTTATGATTCCTTATTATATACTGTCCTAAGATAATCCTTAAATTTACACGAGATTCGGTTCATACTGAAATTTGTGTAACGATTGTTCTATGTTTTAACTATCTTTCCACAATACTTTAATTTATATATATATATATATATATATATATATATATATATATATATATATATATATATATATATATATATATAACCGTGCATGATTGAGAACATGAAACAACTGGGTAACATTGAAATTATCAACACAAATTGAAATATATTATTGCGTGTACTGCTTAGGATCATTCTGATCTGATTCCGTTACGCACAAGAAGCACGCAATATATTAACTGATACGCTGTTGATGCTCTCTGCTGAATCGAAGATTTCTATAGGGACCATCACTTCACTTGAAATTTAATAACAAATAATGAAGAACAAAGGATTTTATTCTGTTTGTATCACGTCTGCACCATTTGCGCTTTCATTTCCATTTGCATACTTGCAGATGCTGTTGTTTTCAATCGACGTAGTATTTTACAGTATGAACTGTTTTAATTTGAAATTATTAATTTTAGTTATTCCATTGTCTTTACGATAGATAGAGGATTAAAAAATTACAGTTGGTAGATTATGAGCCTTCTAATAGCATAACATTTTCAATACTAACTCAGTTTATTGTTTTGTTAAATTATTTTATTAAATAGATAATGGTTTATGTGTCATCCAAATTATGTATTATGGATTTTGGCACGTCAGATTTAACTGTATTTTGTTAAATTATTTTATTAAATAGATAATGATTTATGTGGCATCCAAATTATGTATTATGGATTTTGGCACGTCAGATTTAACTGAATTGTGTTACTGAAAAGTCTGTACGAACAAAAACTTCGAAAACTTAGAAGAGTAAAAAAAAAATGTCCCGCAATCTAAAAACAACTAAATTACAAAATATTTCAAAAGTGTAAAAACATACAAAAGACCATTATGATTTTAAAATTAATATAATTAATATTTCTTTGGACTCTTGAATACGTGTATAAAATACCTCTCGTTATTTTTAACAGAACATTACATTATTTTATATATATATGTTCACTTCCAGTAGCGTGATGTATAAAGATAAAATCTACCTGCGCACTCATAAATATACAGAGAGAAGGAAACAAAACAATTAATCCTCATATGATGTTTCATTCGAGGATTATTTGGACAGAATTATATCTGTAAGAACTATATAACGGTAAAGGGGTAATGCCAAAGGAATCGTGAGCTATTTCTAAGTGACTTGCAATGGCTGTCACAAGAAGTCTTGTACAGTCATCCAGCCATATTTTTTCAGACATTTTGAGACCCCCTCCCTTTTATACCTCAAATAACCGTGATAAAATTTCTAAGTGGAATTCACTAATGAACTGTATTCTTTTAAGTGTTCTCCTTACAGGTTTAATCTGGATTTTTTCATCTTACACGGTGTTTAAATAATTAATATTTGTGAATGAAGTTTTTTCAAAGTAAAATTTGACTCTAGAAAGGATGGTTTAAGCAAATGTAACTGAGAATTTCTCCCTCGAGCTCCAGAGTCTTAAATGATTTTAAATAATGCATGGATTTGCGAAATGGATTAAAGGAAATCAGAGTTTTTTATGGCTTTTTGTTCTTTTTTGAATTAATTTTTTATTGCGATATCAGTGAAGAATGAAAGATGAATGCAAAAAACTAATTTCTGTTTTTGCTGTTAGACATTCAGTCGACTATACCCGACATTAACTCCAATTTAACATGCTAGTGAGACTCATGCTTTTAACACCAAAACTGCTTAACACTGTATAGTGTTACTAATGATGCTTTTATTGAATAGTTAGCTTAGCATGTATTGTTAATGTAGATTATTAATCTCACTCTGGTTTTGTATCCCTGTCATCTACGTTAATAAATATTGTGTAACTTGTCAAGTATGATATTTTTTCCGTCGTCGGCTGTCTATATTGTTAGGCTAAGAACCTTAATAGTGACACTTTACTTATGTGTATGGAGGCATATACAAGTGTATTAACGAAAGTATGTATGTTTATGCATAAGTATCCGCATACTTATATATATATATATATATATATATATATATATATATATATATATATATATATATATATATATATATATATATATATATATGTATATATATATAATATATATCTATATCTATATATATATATATATATATATATATATATATATATATATATATATATCCTTCAGTAACGTTATTACGGAGCCTAAAAATCTGTAAAGTATATGCTATGAATTTTTCTCCACGTAAACCAGGAGATTAAATTTACTCTCTCTGAATCATACTCCCTAATACGTCAGGGAACCTGAACGGGACCCTCCTCCCTAATAAATAATTCTGTTGTCTACTTATTAACTAATTTATTTATGCGTATGCGTGTTGAAACAGACAGACGTACGCGTACGACAGATGTCTACCACGTATATCATTGAGAGGCCTGCATCATTAGGCCTGACGATATTATGACGAATATAAAATAGTGAGTTGAGAATTCTATATATATTTTAGACAGTCGAAACTTATTTTTTCTTTAAAGACCTTATGATTATTAGGAATTTAACCTTGCCGATTCGTCGCAAAGTGCGGCATTATTCTCCTGTCGTGCTTCCCCAACTCCTCAACAGATGGCACTGCCGTCTACACAGCCTGTACCGATTGGCCCTTCCCAATCGGGACTCTGCGGCATTCCTTCCTCACTGGCGATCTCATCACACTGACCGAGAAAAACTCATCTCCTAAGCCGTCTATCGCTTTGTCATGTCTATCAGAGCCGATTAGACGAAACAGGTATCCTAACTAGGCCCTATTTCGAGAGTGACAACTTAAATTTAGCTTAAAGAGCGACCTTTTCGATAAGGGAGTATCGTATTGCGTACTACTCCGGGCCGCAAAAGGTAGGAGAAAGGATTTATGAATGAAATGAAAAATTGCATATTTTAAAAATATATTTGCTTTAATTTATACATAAAGGTAGTCTGTTTTTTACCATTTCATGCGGTACTAAATATCAGCTTCCAAAAAAAAAAATATTTTTATTTTTATTTTAGAGGTGTATTGAAATTATAACTAGGGTCATCCGTCAGATGTTGCGAAAATACTTTCTTGAGAATATTTTTGGATATATAAATCAAATAGAAATCTTAAGGGATATTTACAGAGACAATTTTAAGCCTTTTTTAATGAAGTGGGAACATTTAAAAAGCAGAGGAGCGGAGATATTCATCAGTGATGCTCATCATCTGAGATGAATGTAATTTAAAGATAAAAAAAATGGAATATATCCCGAATGTGCTATAGATAATTGTTAATTTTTTTACAGAACTATGATGCAGCCTATTAGAGAATAAGTAACAACAAAATTCTTAAACCTGGATACTTGGCGCATCTTGGAGTTTGCATCATTTCTTGATTTAACCCTCGGATGTAAGAAAGCCTTAAAACGAGAAAAAACTAAACTGGATTGTGTTTTCATATAATTTGCGATAAAGACTCATACTTCACGAATCGACAATATGCGATTTTACTACAGTATGAAAATTTTATGTGCTCCAGTCATGCAGATGTCATTTCACGGATGAAGTGAGACGCTCTTTCGATAAACTGCTGATTTTATCTGCCAATTGACAGCATCGTGAGCCGGAAAAATTCCCGATATCGCTCTAGTTAAGGCCGTGCTATTTCAAAATTTAGAGTTTTTGAGTGAAATTTGATGCTTCGTAAGATACTAATAGGTGATAGTGTGCCAAAGGATTTAAAGATATTTAAATAAAATGCATTTCAAACTAGGGATATATACATACATAGTTTTAAATTACTGTTAATTTTCGTGTGTAGGTTTTACTACATATAGTTAATATTAGATTAATCAGTGACAGTAAAATGGCGATAAAAAAGCTAACATAAAATCCCTTATAAATTTTAATAATATTCTGTGTTGTATAAATATTAAAAACGTGGTATCAAATATTAATTATTAATGCACTTTTAAGAGAGGGAAGCTGATTTTAAGTACTTCAGGTATAACTTCCTTGTGTTATTTTCTCTTTTGCTTGTTAAACAATTTCTAATGAATTATGAAATTTTGTATTAAAATTATTGCTTGACTCTTTATTTTTTTCTCTCTTTTACATGCATTTTACGAAAAAATAAAAGATAAATCATATTTAAAAATTCTTCTCTTTTTTTATTGCAAATGCTTAATTTCTTTTCTATTTTGCTACTATTCATTTATATTTAGAGAAATGTAACATGTGGAATATTGTTTACAGTTTAAATATTGAAAAAATCATTATCATTCATTAAAACGATATTTACTTATCTATGACCTATGTAAATTGCACAATAATGTTAATATTGACAATAGTGATGCTATTAAAATAAAAATATTATATTTAGACTATTATATTAACTAAATATTGCTTTAATGTTTCAACAGATGTTTGAGTTAAATGAAGGTTGCAATAAGGATATGTTATTTTAAAGCGTATAAATTTTAATTTTAAATATTCGCCAGGAATATTTGATATTAAAATATTTTTTTCTTAATTCCAAATATGCGATTTCAAAGTAGTGCAAACTAAAATAAAATGCGGTTTTCACTGATGCTGGTTATAATTTTTATTTCTACAAGAAAAAAAGGTATGTAGTTCAAGGATATATTAACTTTTAAGATCATTCTTTTTTATAATACTTTTGTATTAAAATTTGTATGTATACTATACCACTGAACAAATATGTGTCTAGTTTAATTTTAAAAAAAATCTTTCAATAATTTTTATTTAACAATAGTTCAGCATATGGTGTGTTTATATATATATATATATATATATATATATATATATATATATGTGTGTGTGTGTGTGTGTGTGTGTGTGTGTGTGTGTGTGTAAGAGTGTGTGTGTGTACACATACATTCAAAATTTCCTTTTTTCTTTTGTTTTGAAATTAGATTTTTGTATATAAGAATAGATTAAAATATAATTATTAATTTTCAATTCAAACAACAATTCTATATATGTGTTCAAACAACAATTAATAATTGTTAATTCTATAGTTCAGTTATCTCATTCTATAAAATATGATGCAGAGAGGTTAAAGTAAAGTATAAAAGTACTTTAAAAGCAAAAATAAATAATATTTAAAGGCTTGTCGTACTTTGTGCGAAATGCTGTAGCTGTAACAATAATTTTGATATTAAAGTGAAAATCGAAATAAATAGTAAAAAAATCGAACTAAAAAAATATTAAATTAGAAACCTTGATTAATTTCTCATTATTTAGAAAATCAATAAGAAAAAAGTTTATAGAACCAAAGAAAATATAACTTTTGTTTGTAAAAAAAAGTAACAAGAAGAAGAAGAAAAAGTGAAAGAAAAAGATATGGTATGTCTAAGAAAAGAGAGGAAAAGAACTTTTTCGATTTAATATTACTTCTTTTTTAAGTACGAAAAAGATGAATGATTCTTTTACTCACAAACAAAATGATTGATAAATATTTTAGAGTTGGTTCGAGTTTTTCTTGTTTCAAGCTATATATGACGTGACAGGTTTTTATGCATCACTACTTTTTACGTTGGGTGATGGTTAATGAAAATTTATGACAGGAATCGATGGAGTTGTGGTTTTGTGACCTTTTTTTCATCACGAATCGGGTTGTGCTAAACTAGAAAGCTGCAAAATGCCCGGTTAATCGTCGCCATTTTGAGTCGTGCTTTGCTCTTTGCTTTATGTACAATGTAACAAACTAAAGCTTAGCAGGAAAACGGTAGAAAAAATACTGATTTGTCAGATGAAAAGAAAAATATTTTCTTTTTTGAAAAATTACTGTACTTTTGTCCATTTTATTTACATTTGATATAATAAGTTTATAAAGAAGTATACTTTAAACCAAGTTTATATAAAAGCAATGACTTAACCAAGGTTTTGCATTAAAAGTGTATACTAAACGAAGGAACAAAGTTTACAAAAAGGTATATTATTAGACCAAGAGAAAAACAACTCTGTACATAAATGTCTATACTAAATTATTTTGTGACAAAATAGGCACTAACGATTTTCGTAGGAAACTACCTTGATCTGAAAAAAACATAATACCTACTGAGAAATTTCCGTAAGCAAATTACTTAGGAAAAAAAAATAAGTATATACGTATCTACCTCTGTAGGCTTAATTCTCTCACAATTTTTTTATTGCTTGAACAATTTTATTTATATTTTTTTCATTTTCTTTTTACTTTTTGGCATATTTTTCTAAAACTGGTAAAATTGGAATATATATTTTTACTGAACATTGTCATTATACACGGAAGAGACATATCTTCAGTGGAAGAGACCCAGAAAAGTTTCGTATAGAAGAAAAAACCAAAATGAAATAGTTTTGTGACTATCGTTATATATCTATCAATATGTATATATATATATATATATATATGTGTGTGTGTGTGTGTGTGTGTGTGTGCGTGTGTGTGTGTGGGACATTTGCAGGTTTTAAGTTTTTATATTTTTATAAATTATATCCTTATCGCAAACTTTTAGAAGAATATATAGCTTTTTGCGAATAAGTTTAAGACTCTGAAATTTCGATTCCAGAGTTATTTTTGCATTCATTACTTTTTCTTTGTGAAAGTAATAACAAAGTTGAGCAAACACATATTTCTTCCATTATTAGTTCATTTCTTCTCCTGGCACACACACACACACACACACTATATATATATATATATATATATATATATATATATATATATATATATATATATATATATATCTGTGTGTGTGTGTAAGTAAGTAACATATTTGCATAGTCTATTTTAGTAACTCTAAAATTTCAATATTATAATTGCGAAGTAATAAGCTTAAGATTATGAAAGTAGAATGATTGCAAAATATTTTGCACTTGATTTGTAAGAAAATTGGCGTTTTCTTTTAGCAGGTTTTTTTAATACTGTTATATTAGCTTTATCCTTTTCAGAAAACTGGAGAAAATGAGTTTATTCCCAAGGCCATTTAGTAATGTTTCATGTTTATGGCTTGATGAGACATGCTTATTTTGGAAACAAGTATTATAGATTTCCGATATTCTAATAGCAATAACGATATCAAATCTCTTTCCAGTGAATATTCTTTTTAGTTGCTTAAGAGTCGGTAAACATCGACGGTGAATTCTTCTCCGGGCTCAAAACGTTACACGGCTAGCTTTAGTTACTTTGCATATCTATTTATAAATTTATATAAATACATATATATATATATATATATATATATATATATATATATATATATTTTTTTTTTTTATAAATATATATATATATATATATATATATGAAATCAGTTTTTGGAAGAAGGCGTTTGGTGAAAAAGTGTGGATATTATATCTCTCATTTCAAATTCTTATGTATCCCAAAGACGAATACCATATTTTTTTCATACTTTCCGTGAGTAAACTATTCGTGAAAATGTATTATTTACTGATCCGTGACTGATGAAGATACTATCCCGTAATTTCGATTAAAGTATGGACCCGTAATGTACGATTAAAGATGTCATGTCAAATTATGAGTTTTCTGACTCAGTTTGACTCCTTCATCGTATCCAGTCGCTTTTGATTCACTTTATGTGAAAATTTTATTATATAATCATCCAGTATAAAATAATAGTATACTGGATGATTATATGATATTTGATACTGGATGATTATATGATTATTATACAGAATATTATCCAGTCTAATATATCCTATAATCATCCAGTTTTTTTCCCATAAATGCAGTGAAACTTCTTTATGGCGGTCAGTCATGGTTACGAAGTGCCCGTTTTAAGGGATTTACCGTGGAAAAGAGGGTAAAATGTTATTGGCTCTATGGAGTGTATTTAATCGGTTCTGGACAAAATATGGCCTTTGATAGGGATGGTCCGATAGAGAAGTTTCACTAAATCTATGAAGTATTGACGTTGTTGCAATTTTTTGCTCAACATCTTGTATTTTAAACATATTGCACTACAATTAAACGTAAAATAAAACCTTAATTCATAAAAAAGTGGAAGCAGTGTGATCATCGAAACTATTGATCTGAGATTATGTTATAAATCACGAGAGGTTTAGGTAAGCATACTACTGCCCTTATTAATAAAAGTACATCCTTAATCTAAAGAACGAATTATCCATGATCCTGAAATTAGACTTAAATATCAAATAATTCGTCAAAAATAGTACTATTGTTTATAATTTAAAATGGTGAAAAAAAAGCGATTCAGGGATGAAAAAAATCTTTCTTAATTTGATGATTAAATTATAAGTTACTTACTTGAAACGCATATAAAGTATGAAGTACCAAAAGTATTGAATTCGCGATTCCCAAATAATTAACCTTTCCTCTAACTGTTATCTAATCAAAGTATCTTTAATAAGAGTATCAAACTTTCGATAACTTTTCGAAATATTGTATAAGCATTCCGGTGAAATATACTTCAGTTAGGATTATTATTATTTAATATATGCGGCCAGACGGTTAGGAAATTAGTTAAAATGCAGAGGAATTTATCTTTAAAATAGTAAACGCGATATTCACGCTTTAATGAAAAATAATCGAAATAGAAACTGAAGTTAATACATAAATTTGTTAGAACATAAAATCTTGTAATTAAATTAAAGCCTTTTTCCAGCCTACCCTGTACCACGTAGATAATAAATACTACTTAAAAGGGGGAAATAAAATGAAAGAAGAAAATATTCAGTCGAAACGAATATCAAAGAGTTCCCATTTAATGCAGAGTATTTCAAATTAAATTACGGCCGCTACTTCCAACGCCCTGATTAAATAAAGCTTCGAGGAATTCCATAAATTTAATCCAGACATTCCAGAACAGGTATTCTTTTAAATAAAAATAAGATCCGTAATTACTCTGGCGTTCGGCTATGGCTGTTTATTTTAGAACTGTAGCAACAGCGATTAATTAGTGCTGAATAAGTGTTCATGCGTAAACAGTAATAAGTGTTCAAGTGTATTTCAATATGTATGATTTATACGTGCTGAAATATTAAGAAGAATCTCCAACTGGCAGAGTATTGTATTTAGGGGTACTCTGAACAAGAAAAAATGTTTTCAGGAACTAAGGAGTATATAACCGTAGTATTTAAAATACTTACTTTAAAATGAGCAAATTTAAAAGTACCATTAGAAGTTTAGAGGAAATCTTTCGCCTTTTCTCAGGCCGTTATTTTTCAAGTCATTTAAAGTAAAAGTCGACTCGAGTGATCAAAGCAGACATAATTTTCATTTGTATGTTAAGTAAATACTTAACTGGAGTCAATAATTAATAATATGAGAAGGAATTATGTTTGTATGTTAAAGGGCACAAAAATTAAACCCATTTGCACTTTATTATTAAATTTTTTAAAATAATGATGACTTTTAGATATTAACTACAGGTATATTTTTGTATCATAAATTAAGTGAAAGATTACTACTCTTCCAAACTTTTCTTTCAGATTTAATAGTTTAAACTAAAGTGCAATCTCACAGTAGATTTTGACCATATTACTTTTAAACTTGCAAAATACATATTGAAATGGGCGTTAAGAATTCATACATTTTAGAATATGCAGGTACATTACAGTCTTTGTAAATCACAGCAACTTCTGAAAAGATGTGATTTTTAAACTTACAAAAATTATTAATTTCCATTTAAATTTACAAAAGAATTTGAACATATTTTGAAAATATTTTTTGCATATTTTAGAACATATTTTTGAGCATATTTTGAACACATTTTTGAACATTTCAATTTTGAAGATATTCCTTTTAATAATATTCCTTTTAACATATTGAATAGGACATTAAGAACTCATACATTTTAGAATATGTAGGTATATTACAGCAGTTGTAAATCATAAAAACTTCTCAATAGAAGTGATATTTTTTTCTTACCCATTGAATATTTCAGAATGCATGCGTTAATGTTAATAGTCAATTAACCGTTTTTATAAGATCACGTAGATCTTCGCGTCGGTAACTTTATTCAGCTCATTTGGTTTGTTTTTGCTTCAAATAATTAAGCCTTCTTAATAACTAGATTTTTTCACTTTTTTTGGTCTTGCCTGTAAAAATAAGTTACTTGAGGTTGCATAGAATTTTCAAAAGAAAAATTTCCTAATGTAAAATGAAAGTATACTGAGAGAAAGGATTTAATATACCAGAAACTCTCCATTTAGGGAGGATGTTCTCAGTTTGTAATATATACCGTGTTCAGCTTGAAGGATTAGCTTAGCGTTAAATTAAGGATAATGTTAAAAAATGCATGCAAGTTGGTTGGACCATAATATATTTTTACACAAGTCGAAGATTATCCGTGTCACTCACTTTCAAATCGGTTAAGTACATCAAACAAAAAGTGAAGAAAAGTAATAAAAAAATATACATTGTTCTTTTTAAATTCCCCAGAAAATGCAAATTCAAATAAACATTGTAGAATGTATTATTGTAGTAGCTTTTATCTGACGACATGTAAAATCTATGAGATATAATATCCTTAAAGTAATTGGTATTATTATTATAATTTCTGCGTGACTAAGGGACTTAATTGATTCGCCAAGGGAAAAAGAGTGATAACATCCAATTCAATCTTAAAATTATTTTTTTATTGCATAAATAATTGAAATAATTGTTTTATAATTTCATAAGTACTTATGCAGCAGTTAGAATATAACTGACTAATTTATTTTATCTTTTTTGTGATAAAGCAACACTAAAAGATTTTACCGTTATCATCAAATACTTGCTTCTGCATTCGAATTGTATAGTTGCTATGATTTACATTAAAGTATGAACTTAATTTGATTGGCTTCTGATAAAAGTTACTTATTATTCGATGGCCAAAAAAATTTTGTCATTTGATGATGTTAATCCTTATTGTTTGGGAAATTTATTATGAATGTAAAAAGTTAGTGAGCCAATCAAGTGTTTTGACACTAAAATTTCAAAATTTTCATAAAAAAGGACTTAACCGATTCGGCTTGCAAATGGTTCATCCATTAAGGTGATTACCCGTGTCACTTTTTTCTCTTAGTGTAAATTTTAAAACACCTCATTCCGAATTTCTACAGGTCTATTCTAGTATTTAGAGATATGATTCATATTGAGTAATAGTCATATAGTATATTATTCTAACTATGCCTATAATTTATTGTGTCATCTCGTGGTTTAACTCTATCTTAAAGTATATATCCATCATTAATTCAACTATGCCCATGAAACTTCGTAATATTCTACACTTTTAACATCTGATGAAGGATTCTAAAAGCTAACACTATTTAACAAAAAAAAGGAATACTTAGATTTAACGTTATATATAGCAAGCTGGCTATAGGGTATATTGCAGGAAATGGTAATACACTTACTAGCTTCTTTTTCTGAAACGCCGATATATCACCATTGGAAATTGTAACAGAAAACGCCAAATTTCTTGATAAAACTCCAGCCGCCCTTTATCAGATGGAAATCGATTCTGTCTGAGTTCTTATTTGCGTCATCTCTTTACACTATTAGAAAGTGACATTTTGCTCCTATAATAATTATATAAAAAAGATATTGAGATGGTGTCATTCTGTCAGGAATATGGAGTTATAAAAGCTAGCACAAACAGAGCCTTTTTGACAGCGACATAATAAATCAAGGAACTAAACTCATAATGTCTAATACCTGAAAGCATGTACTGAAATTATAATTCTGTACTTTTCTTCCGACTGAAATTACATGTTTTCTTTGTCGTGTTCACTATAAAATTCCAGTTTATACTGGTTACATGTATATATATACATAATGCAAATAAAAAATATTGATTAAATAAAAATTAATTATAAAATGCGATGTATTAAGATAGAAAAAAAATTCTGCATAAAGCTTTATGAATTTTTCTCTTATATTAACTATTTCACGCGTTTATTAAAAGTTAAAAAAATAATACCAAAACACGTAAAATAGCAAAAAATATCATGTAAGATTTCCTTATAAAATCCTAATCCTTCTATTTCTCCTTCCACAGCAACCTGGATAAAAGCCACATTAAGAAGGGAGAATTTTCTGAACTTTAATTAAACTTAATGAAAAGGCATCATTTTTCACTTACTCTTTCGTGCCGTGAAATTCACCCATTACGCAGCATGCATTCGCCCCGTCGAGAGACCGCGCACAAAAAATGCACGCATGCGAGCTATGATAAATGTCGAGCATCATAATGCGAAGCTTTGAAATTAGAGCTATTCCCAAATACTTTTTCCCCTATTCGATACCGGGGTATGTACAGAAACCAGTTGAACCTGAGCGTTTATTTATTAACCCCGCTTGGTTAGAAAATGGATTTAATTGACAAGTGATGTACTTTACATTCGGTGTAATTTATATCAGCGTAATGTGAATAACCTTTAATGGAGAATTATTTCAAGGGTTATTTGAATGCTATTTCCTGGTGGATGAGGGAGTTTAGACGCATGGAAGGGAATTTATCAGAGCTGTCTAAAGTTGCTTTGAATGCTTGCTCTATTCAATATTTTTTAAATAAATAATACTGACTTTTATTTCTCCTCATATTTGTAATAAGGAAATTTTCCAAAGTAAATTTAAAGAGAAATTGTAATTTTATGCATATTATTTTTTAATATTAAATGCAGAAACCAATGAAATCACCAATGGAATGTTTAATGAATCTACTTACAAATATCTTACCTTTGCAGCAACTAAAAAAGAGTAGAGTTTTGTCGTTAGAAATTTTTGTTTAATAAAGTATAGACAACTAAGTTTGCTATAGAACTGTGAATTTGAACGAAATTTATCCCCATATTATGGAAGACATGTTCTATACAACGAAGCTTTTGTTTTATTTATAAAAAAAATTGAATTATTTTCATATATCTGTTTCTAAAATTTCGCATTATAAGGTTAAGGGGGAGGTGAAGAAATTCACAAAATTAAAACATGATCTTTTCCAACTTAATTAGAAATGTAATACTTTTAATAACCCGATTGATTTGTACTTCAGTGAATTTGAAATTTTAGGAAGTTCATAGAGAAATAATTACGAATTTAGGATTCCTTTCTTGTAACTTTATAAAGTTGTTTCTTGCGTGTCTCATCCATTTTTAAATAAGCTTTATATGCATTCTTCCTAAATTATATTTTTTGATACAGAACTGTGACTTTGAAAGAAACTTATCCCCATATGATGGAAGACAGGTTCTATATAACGAATGTTTAGTTATATTGATAAAAAAAATGAATTATTTTCATATCTCTGTTTCTAAATTTTTGCCTTAAAAGGCTATGGGAGAGATGAAGAAATTCATATAAATAAAACAATCTTTTTCCTCATAATTAAGAAAGTAACCCTTTTTATATCCGTATTTATTTACAGCTAGTGAATTTGAAATCTTAGAAAGTTCTTAGAGTTGTCATTACGAATTCAGGATTCCTTTTTGTAACTTTTCAAAGGTGTTTCTTGTGTTTCTCATCCATTTTCAAAAATGATTTATTTGCATTCTTTATGAATTATATTATTTTTTGCATAATATTTATTTATTAGAAATTTTGCTGGGCTATACATTCTGCATTATAATCCAACATACTTACTTGACTTTTTTAACATTGTTTTCTAAATCACCGCTTTGTCAATATGCTATTTCTAAACGTTTAAAAATACTATGTCAACATTTTAGATTATCTTCCATGTAAAAAAATATAATACCCTTTAAATTTAAAATGAAATTGTAACAGCATAAAAAATATTGCAAATGTTATTATTTTATGCTATGAATGTATAAAAATAGATTATACTACCATCAAGAGAAGAAGCAATTTTCTTTCCCTGACGTTATACAAAACTTTGATTTCGTGCATAATTTCAAAATTCAAGTTTAGGAAATTTCCCTCCAAGTTTTCGATTCATCATCAAACCTCTTTTGTGTTATTGAGTTATTTTTAGTTCCTCATGCGAGTATTGAGCTCGAAGAAAAATTGCAACGTTTGAAAAAGGATATTTAGCAATTCAGGGAGTCTAGAATTCAAAGGATTATTCCATTGTATTGTCTATATATGTAAAACATGTATAGTATTCAGTAGCAAACAGTTCCGTAAATGACTGACTGACTGACTGACAGACCACGCACAGACCAAACCGCTGTACCTAAAAGGCTGAAATCTTGCATGGTGATTCTTCTTATAGTGTAGGGGTGCACTATGAAAGATTTTTGAAAAATTCTTCTTATATTTTTTTTAAATTAAATTTTTAAGCTGTTTTTTAAACTTTTTTTAAGTTTGGATTTAAAATAATAATTTGAGGGTTATAAAATTTATATTACAAGAAAGATCATAAAAATTCCTTTAAAATGAAATGTTTTTCGAACCTTTACCTCCATTTTCTTATTTTTGGTGAATTTCTAAATATTAATTTTAAAATTTAAATTATTAAATGCTAATCACGTGATTTCTTTTTCTGGTGCTTTAAATTAATTTACCGTCACGTGCATAACAACAAAATAGACAAAAAAATATTTTTTTCTTGCTAATGCGGCATATGATTGGAAATTATCCCAAAAATTATTAAAATACAGTAAAAGATATGTTCCTCAAACTTTACTAGATTAACTGTACTATATTCTTTAGTATGTTCTATTAGATTTAATTTGAATATTTTCTTCTACATTATTTTGTCTATAAAAATATCCGCTATAATTTTTTATAAATATATTTTTTCGTTTTTTTATATCAATTCCATACATTGATCGGTGTATTTATTATAAATATAATTATACATATTTTTAGCATTAATTGCATACATTAAGGGTTGTATTTAATTTGAATGTACTCCGTAACGAAGTACGGGTTTTCAGCTAGTTCATTATATGATTTGATAACAGATTGTCAATGTAAGCAATACCCAAAAGGATATTTTGGACATTAAAATGCCATATTTTGCTATTTCTGTAAGTTAAATTCCATCTTTTCTATTTGAAATATTTTTTATCACTTGATCGTAAAATTACGTAGCTTATATCATAGAGGAAATATATGAGGAGCAAGAATAGAAAAAAGAATCTCAAAGATTGTGAATAAAGATTAAAAATAAAGAAATATTTTCATAGGTACTATATTTAATATATGTAAAATAATTATGCCAATAGAGAGTTATAAATACCAATGTTTCATACTAAATTGGGATTTATGTAAAATTATACAAAAAAGGAAAATAAAATATTGGGAAAATATGCTTAGATATCTAGAGAGTGCGCGCCCGTGTGTGTGCAGTTTTAAAATTGAAATTCCTATTGAGTTTATTTACTTGAGATATTTTGAGTCTTGGATTCTCTACACGTTAGAATTGCATATCTTATTAATAGCACTTTAACCCTACAATTATGTCCGATTAAGGATAAATCAAATTTACAACATAAAACCACGAATCAACTGTATTCGATATTATTTAATACTCCTGTGTATGTACTGTACAATATGCTAAATTTCTTATTTTCTAAAGTTATTTTCATAGGTACTATATTTAATATATGTAAAATAATTATGCCTATAGACAGTTATAAATGCCAATGTTTCATACTAAATTGGGATTTATGAAAAATGCTATGAAAAGTGTTATGTAAATGTTATGTAAAATGTTATGTTGGGATGTATGTATTGGGATTTATGTATTTATATTAGCATCTGTGGATTCAGATAATTAACATTAAAAACATTAAAATTCATAACTGTTAAACTGTTACAATTTGAGTAATTACGTAGATAAAATTTTAGACCTGAAAATTTATCATGCATTTGGTCTTTTTATTGTAATTTGTTTAAATATAACGCATTATTTACTTAGGAAATGTCGGCTTAATTAATCATCTTTTCCTCTATTTATATTTTGACTAGCTGAAAACCCGTACTTCGCTACGGAGTGCATTCAAATTAAATACAACGGTCAATGTATGCAATTAATGCCAAAAAAACAATATATATATATATATATATATATATATATATATATATATATATATATATATTTATAATAAATACAACGATCAATGTGTGCAATTGATGTAAAACACAAAAAATACATTTATAAAAAATCGTAAGGGATACTTTTATACACAAAATAATGTAGAACAAAATATTCGAATTAATCTAATTAAACAAACTAAAGAATATAGTACTGTTAATATAGTACAGTTTGAGGAACATATATTTTACTGTATTTTAATATTTTTTTGTATAATGTCCAATCGTCTGCCGCAATAGCAAGAAATTTTTTTTGTCTATTTAGTTTTTATGCACGTGACGATAAATTTATTTAAAGTACCAGAAAAAAATCACGGTATCAGCATTTAATAAATTAAATTCTAAAAATTAATATTTAAAAATTCACCAAAACTCAGAAAAGGAAGGTAAATAATCGAAAATATTTCATTTTAAAGGAATTTGTATTATCTTTCTCGTGATATAAATTTTATAACCCTCAAATTATTATTTTAAATGCAAACTTAAAAAAAGTTACAAAAACAGCTTAAAAATTTAATTTTAAAAAAATCTAAGATTTTTGAAAAATCTTTCTTAGTGCACCCCTACACTATAAGAAATATCACCCTGCAAAATTTCAGCCCTTTAAGTCCAGTGATTTGGTCTGAGCCTTGTATGTCAGGCAGTCAATCAGTCAGTCAGTCAGTCAGTCAGTTACGGAACTGTTTTATTTATATAGAAAGATTACTACACTTGCAGATGCTTCCATAGAAGAATTTTAGTCTGATTATTTCAGAACTTAAAATGTCGCTTGATAGGTAATATATAGGATTTTTCAGAAAATTTCCCATTTGAGACATAAATATCTGAGCTCCTGCATTTGCTAATCTAATAAAATTGAAGATGCTTATTTTTGAGTAATTAAATATTTAATAACCAGAACATTAACTAAAAATACAAATGCATGTGGATTTCATGAACAATTTCGCAAATTTTCAATAGGCTTATCACCTGTAACACGTCAAGTGGGTATTCCGTTTCCTGCCAGACACGCTGTAGCATGCCATTGTTAATAGTTATCAAAGCGGCACTGATTCTCATCTTCAGTTCTTCTACATTTGAAGGAAGCGGGGTACGTAAAACAATCTTTGAGATTTCGCCGCCCGCATACTATAGCTTTGTGAGCTGCAACGCAGTGGGTTTGGGTTCAAATCTCGAATAAGGCTTGGACGTTTCCGCGTCGTCCCTTTCATGGGGAGCAGTGCGGACTCATCTAAATGGTCCTTCCATAATAAAGTAGCCAGAAAAACTTTGCGGATCTTCATAGGTTAAAGTCAAAAGGAGTACCTACCACCAGAGACAAGTGCATGCCGCATTAAGAAATAAAAAAAATAATAAAAATATTTGTCATACCCCGAGAGGAAAATATCACAAGACATCAAGTCAGGCGGACGTGGTGGCCATCCCAAATAAATAAAAATAATATTATGTAAAATATCGAAATAAATATTTGACGTGTTTCACACCTGTTATTAAAATATTAGATCATTTGAACGAACTTTGACAAAGTTATTTTATCCTGAAATTATGTCAATATTCCTGAAACATCTTTTACTCCAATTTTGTGCTTACAAGAGCGATTTTAAAACTTATTCTTTAAGGAAATAGCATTTACTTCTATTGCGTTTATAGGATAATTATAGAAAGCTCAATCATATCTAATCAGAGAAGCTATTATGCTTCACGGACATGCAAAAATCTCTTCAGAATGACACAAAGAATTTTTTCCTTGTGCGTTCATGTCCACCACATATGTATTTTTGATGATAATACAATGTTACTGAATTATTTATTATGATCCATAAATCAATAAAATTGCTAAGCATAACGTAATTCATAAACTTTGTCAATTTTCCTGGGGGTTTACTCTTTGAGAAATGTAAGCTTTTATGTCTAATAATAAAATATCTATTAAATCACTCTTTTCTTTGTCGCAATGAAATTTTCGAATAACTTTTTTGCGTCTGTTCATACCTCGCGTAATTTGATGAAATCCTTTGTAGAAATATCTACAAAAAAGAGTTGATATTTTCGTATAAAAAAAGACTTGGAATTTTATTTATTTAAAATAAATCTAACAAAATGAAGCAAATTCAATTTGTTTTATAAAGAAAACGTGAAATTTTGAACAATATAGGATTGCTGTTGGTATATACCCTCAGAATGTCATACATATTGAAAGAGTATAACATAGTAATCTAGAAAGAGATAGACTATAATTGGGCGAAAATGAAAAACGCATTATATATATTCACTGTTGAGGCTAAATATAGTAGTACATTGTTTGCTACTGAAGAAAATATTATTCCATGCTGTATTCGTAAAGTAGTTCTAATTGTTATGTTTTTAAAGTATGCGGAATTATCGAAAAAGTTGCTTTTCAGACATGTATGAGTTAATATGTCTAGAAATTTCTAAATACGCTTTACCAATTGGTGAACTTGCAATAATTCAGTAAAAGTGATTGATATATCATTAGTACTCTGTGTAATTAATTTTTTGTTTGCTGAAATACTACGCACACGTGTAATCACGACCTAAAACAGTTGCAAACGTAACCTAAACCAATATTATTTTTGTTTTATTTCTTGTTGCTTTATGTTTCAACAATGCATATTTTTAAAATTATTTTCCGATAAAGCAATCATTCCATATTATCCAGAGAGCATAATAAATTTTTATTAATAATTAGGAGTAACTCCTTTTTCTCCTAACTTTCGAAACGGTTTTTACAGTCGAGATGGTGGGAAATGATTAATTCCAATTGAACAAAACGAATTCAGTAGTTAATCATTTAACATTGCAATAAGGGATATTTACTCTCTTTCATTATAGGAAAAAAATAATTAGTTTGTCTGTAAGTAGTCAGAGGCATTATTAAAAAATGACTATTTTTTCTTAAATATTGATCCTCTGTGGATAACTAATGAAAAACTAAGTGTTTTAAAAAAACTAAGTCTTTCTAAATGTGTATACATTTAGTGTTCCGGTAGCGTAATACAAATCAAGAATATAATTTTATGTAGTAAACTATTTTTTTTTATAAATGTCAAATGCTATTACTATTATTACATTAATTGGAAAGAATATTAACACTGTTGTTGAGCTGATACTATTTATTAGTTATGAAACATTTGATCTAATCAAAACTGAAATATTGTGTTTCAAATCCTCATAGCATCATACCTATTAAGTTGAAAATTTATTTTCATTGAGATGCATAAATTTTATTTAGTTCCTTTTTTTCTTTATGTATTGCACTCTTAAAACTCTATGCTGGAAATTAGAATTTTCGTTTGATGATAACATCCTATTGAAAAATTGTTATGTGTAATACCTTTAAAAACTTGACTTTAATCCAAGTTTCTTTTGCTGAGCAATCTCCCCTAGCATTTTATAATATTTACTTATTGAAAATTTAATTCAGAATATTTATCGCAAAAAAAATTTGCAAATAAATAAGTGTATTGTTCTTCCATCTACATTCAATGTCAGCATCTTCCATGGCATGTTAAAGGGTAAAAACTGTACTTTGGAAATTTAAACTTGGTCTGGTATAAATCTGTTATATATAACATGTACCCTTGATCTATTTTCTATTACGCACTTAAAAAAATTATCACATAAATCTTTCTCTTTGCACTCATAAAAATGCTTAAATTGTATTACACTTTTACTTTCCTGAGTGCAGTCATTTCTCACCTACGGACTCGTTTGAAAAGCATTTTAGAACTGAGAATGTAACAGAGGTTTCTGTGGGTTTTATTTATTTTTTAATCTTCAAGTCTTTCAGTCTGAAAGTCAATGAATCATTGATCGTTGTATCGTTGTCTCACTGAGTTTCGGAGTTCCACACGCTTTCGACTTGCCTTTCGCGCAAAAAAAATGAAAGGCTAAATGACTGCGCATTAAGTCTGTGTTTTTCTCCGAAGGTATGATGTGGGGTGATAATTTATCTGGGAATATAAAGTACTAATTTGCGCCTACAAGCATATTAACTCTAAACTTTGAACTCTGGGCTGAAGCATCAAACCGAGATGAGAGTTTCAAATTCAAATTATAATCCATTGTAATTTTTTTAAAGAATTTATTGCATATTTTGATTTCGATTTTTATTAACTAAAAATTCGGTCATTTTTATTTAGTTTTTACTTTGCAATGAAAAAAAGCAATGACAAATGTAAACTCATTTATTGTTTTTATGTGTGTGATTATTGTTTTGTTTATTTTACAATTACCTTATTCCAAATGATTAACATTATAAGAAACTTAAACCTCAGGTTTTGTATAGAAAAAATCTATTTCTGTCTCTTTAGTTCGCTTAAAGTTATCGTATGTTACCTTATACTGTGAGTTACACACATGGGACATTATATTCCGCACCACAATATTTGTCACCACAGCAAGTAATTCTTGTACAGTAGACATTTGTTTCAGTTATCTTTTCAGTTTTATCACCAAAAAGTAAAACAGAAGCGTGAAGAACATAAAGAGCATCGTAAAGTCTATTCATGATCCATCAGGACTGGTTTCAATTCTTGTTTATTTTTGGCCTTAAGAACATACTAAGTTACAACCGAGAGATAGGTAAAAATTTTAAGCACACACACACACAAACAAACAAACACACACACACACAGACACACACACACACATATATATATATATATATATATATATATATATATATATATATATATATATATATATATATGTTCATGTATATTAATTTACATGTAGGAAATTTATTGGCCAATTATTGATCATTATGTTTTGACGAAAGGAGGAATAGTCTCTTTTTGTGACTTTCTTTAAAAGGAAATATAAAAACATCGAAAACTTTCTCTAAAACAAATAAATTGTAATTTCAGAGACACATGAAGCAAATTTTGGATGGAGCATCTATGAAATCCAGGTACAAATCTTAATTTAATTGAAAAAATAACAAATTTGAATAAAATAAAGTTTTTTTAATAACAGTAATAAATAGAACTATATAAAATTATAACGATCAAACGGGATCATTTTCTAAAAAAGAGATGCTTATAAATAAATGAATCAAGTTTAAAACTCGTTAAAAATGACGCTTGAATTTAAATACCCCAAACTCCAGTTAAATGGACCTTTATTAACAAATAAAAATGATCTTAAACTTAAAAAAAGCTTTAGCAAAATGAAGTTCTTCTTAAGGATTACTTGAATTGCATTATAAATAACACGAATATATGGGATAGAACCCCAAAAATATAAAAAATGAATAACACTTTAATACGAGATAAAGTTGTAGATAAAATAAAAAGTTGTAGATAAAATGCAAATTGAATTGAAGAATGCTGACCGACATTTATTCTTACATAAAAAATTGAATGAAGATAAATTTTTTTATCATGAGTGACAAAAAATGAAAGAAATGACAAAAGATAGAAAATTGTTATGTAACTTACAAACACTCAAAGATGCTCAAAGAAAGAAAGGAGAGAAAACGTGGAAGATAATAAAATCTTTGGCATAAAGAAAAGAATCTTTGAAAGTTTTGAATTTCAAAATGGCAAATGGAAAAGAGGATAGATTTTTAATTTTAATTTCTAACTGAAGTCGACAATTTTCATTTTTTAAAACATCTTTCACCTTTTTTCTTTGTCATTTCCTTCTGAATTAAAACTTCCTAAAACTTATTATTATTCTCTCAAATGTACATTTCCAGGATAAATCTTAATTGTTTTCGTCTTCTACCGAAACATTTTTTTCCCTTTAAATGTGCATATATTCAATCCTTGCATTCAGAAATTTTTCTGTGCATTTTACGCTAGCAGTGTTTTGCATAGCGAAGAATTATTCGCTGTACCTGGTATTTAATAAATTTCATGTTATGCTGCTACACTGAATTTAATAAGTCTTTCTTTAATCACCTTTAAAACATTATGGTTAAATCAAGAAATGCAAATTTCATGTTACAAGTTATAATTTATAAATAATTAACGATGACATGTATAAAATTCTTAAATGGATGCCATAATTAAAGCTTTTAATCTTGATATACTCATTATAGGCTTTAATGATGATATGCATTTAAGAATACTTACCTATTTATGCCTTCATATATCCTAATTGCTAGACTTTAAGCTGGTTTATTAAAATTAATATTTCTACATGTATTTAAATATATATGAACAGACACACACACTCATACATACATACATGCATATATATGTATATATATATATATATATATATATATATATATATATATATATATATATATATATATATATATATATATATATATATATATATATATACATATATATATATATAATATCAGCGTTTCCCAACATCTTTTGGCTCGCGTACCACTTGGTAGTCAATCATGCTAAATTGTACCACTTCGTAAAAATGACTGTATTTCGTGAAATTTGTTATTGCGAGTGTGTTATTTTATTTGCATTATAAATTTTATAGGGTGGCCATGTATTCACTTCACATAATGAGACAAATTACATTGAAATACGCCTAAACGTCATGCCAGATTATAAACTCACTTAAATTATAAACTCACTGTAACATATATATAAGTATGTGTTTGTTCAAAGTTTCATATTTATCTACTATTTTGTCATATTTCGCTTACTAACAAATGGTTTTAATAAAAACACAAAATTATAAAAAAACAATTAATATATTTTCTTATCATAATCAAATATTTTTATAAAATAAATTTAATGAAATCCTCGTGCTTATTTCGAAGAACGTGATTTTTTGAAATTTGGTTCAACAGATGCGAGGTCTTAAGTCTACAGCTGCGTTCAATCTGTTTCGATACTTATTTTTTTAAAATATAGATGAAGAAAAAGCTCTTTCTACTAATTTCGTACTAGTAAACGGTAATAATAATTTATGAGCTTTCTCAGAAAGTTGTTCATATACTTTATCAATGTTTAACCAAAAATTAATTAGATTGTGTCGTTTGAATTCTACTTGTAAAGTTCTGTCACACGATAATTCTATTACATTTTCTTTATCTTTTATTGATAATGATGTAGCTTTTTCTAACTTTTCTTCATAGAAGGGGTTTGAAATCCAATTATCATTTGTGTTTTCGGGTTTTGGAAAATACTCCATGAAAGAATATTTTAATCCTGTAAAATGTGCTATTATATAATTTCTCGTATATCTTGAGACAGACTAACCTTATTTTCAAACAAAAAAATATGTAGAGTTTCGAATACTTCCGATTGATTGTTTTCGATACACTGTTTCAAAAAATCTAATTTCTTAATCATACTTTCAATTTTATCATTAAAGATCGTTATCGAGCTGTTCTGAAGTGTCAAATTTAAGTTATGTATTTGCAAACAAATATCAGATAATTATGCAATCGTCTGAAGCCAATTAAAATCATACAATTTCGAAGAAAGATCAAAAGGATTGTTTTTTAAAAACTTGTTCTTCTTGTCTAAGTTCGAATAAGAGGGTTAGCACCTTACCAAGAGATAGCCATCTCACTTCTGTATAAAGGAGTAGAGAAGTATGGAGACTCATCTTGTCTTCGCACATAACTTTAAAAGTTCTTGAATTTGTGGAGATTTTCTTTATAAAATTAACAATCTTTACCGCATCGTTGAGAACGAGTCTCAATTCTTCTGGTAGGCGCTTTGTTACTAGATTTTGCCTATGGATACAGCAGTGGCTCCAAATTACATTAGAAGCTACATTCGAGATGCGTCCGCGAATACATATATATACCTGACATGGCACCATCAGTACACAATCCATAACAGTTTGACCAACCAATATCTTTAATATAAAATAATTATCAATAGCTTTATTTCTTCACCCGTTGTGCTTGTGGAGAGAAAATGACAAAGTAAAAGATTCGCAACATTGTCTTTAATGTACCTAGCAATACAGCATTGTTTGTTACATCTGTGGTCTCATCTACTTGAATTGAGAAAAATTTACTTTTTTTATTCTCTCTAACACTGTTTCCTCGATATCCTCGGATATATTGTGAATCCTTCTCGATACCGTATTCTTTGAAACAGGAATACAATTAATTTTTTGGATATATTTTTGGTCAATCATAAGGCCAACGGCATCCTTTATACAAGGTAAAATTAATTTTTCTCCTATTTGATGACTATAACCACATTTGGAAATATGGTAACTAATACGATAACTAACATCTACTGCGCGTTCATGATCCGTATTAGCAGGTAGAATGTAAGATGATAAAATTGACACGTTCTTTTGCTCTTTAAAACGTTTAAAAAATCACAATCTTTGTTTTTGTAATCCGTATGTTTTGTATGTAGATGTCGCGAAAGAAACGAAGGCTTCATGCATCCATTTGAAAGCACTACCCCACACACTACACACTTGGGCTTAGGACAGTCTTCATCTCCAATGTACAAAAATCCACATTTTATATATTCATTATAATATTTTCTCGTAACGCCTCTTTGAAGAACTGAAGACTGCGCGATTTCAACGTTTTGCACCGAATTTTCAGACCTATAATTTGTAGAACTCGGCAGTACATCACTGTTCGTGTTTTGCTTGAGATTTTGGCAGGCACCGGTTCTTAACAACTGGTCCATTACTTATTAAAACAAAAGCTAATCCACACGGGGATCAATGAATTTCAACAAACAAAGACGATACAATCGCAAACAATAACCTGTCATTTGTAAGCCGCGCGGTGAAGTGAACGAGAGTGCAGCGCCATCACAACAGTGGCGGCGACATCTCAAGTTACTGATGGCTAACGGCTAAATTTAAAAGTGCACTCCAAATAAAAGATATCAATTGCCGGATTTTCGATCATCGACTTTACATATTAACAACTTTACTGTATAATATTATTAATTAAAATAATTTTATGAATTATAGGAAAAAACGTTTCTATGATATTTTTATGATTTCATTTTTTTTAAAATTCTTATGTCCGCCATTATTGATTATTTTTCTTGTACCACCAATGGTAGGTGTACCACAGGTTGGGAAACGCTGATATATATATATATATATATATATGTGTGTGTGTGTGTGTGTGTGTGTGTATCCTCCAAACAGCATGATTGTAAAGAGGCAATATTTTGCTTCAATAGGAAATGCTCATAGGCAACAGATAGTTATAACTTGGAGCCTCCGAAGCAAAAAGGGCATTGCGATAGAAGACGAAAACATTCCTACAAATTTAACTGGAAATTAGAAAAGAGACTAACAATAGTAAATGTTCAAAAAGCTTTGTTAAAACTTTAATTTAGAGTTTAATTGTATGGACGCAATCTAGTTCCCCTTATAATACGCAGAAAACTAACGAAAGCTTTTCATAAATACAACATTTTTATTCTAAGGATTATAATTCCTTAAGGATTCTAAGTTATCCTTATAATTATTTAAATTTAATTATTGAGCCGTATATTGTAAATTAATACGTGTTTCATTTTATTTGAATTAGCACGAAAAAAAAATTATCGAGAAAACATGATCTTCTATCAGTATTTTCAAGAAATATTTATTTTTGTATCGATGGACTGATGAACAAACTAGTTGATCGAACACACAGCAAATCCAAATTAGCATTTTTAGTCCATTTAATGTGTTGAAATTACTTTTAACATCTGCTACCAAACTACGCAATATTGCATGACAACCAAGCCAGGGTAATGGTTCATTGAAATCAATATACCTAATGACCTTGGTCTATGGAGACTAGCTTGTTCACAAACAAGCTTTTTAAGATCTATTTTTAACAGTTATTACCCACATGCCCTCTTCCACGGGCACAGCTTTTATGTGCTCTTAAAATTAATTGAAATCTACTTCTTTTTTTGCTGCATGCCTTTAAATACTTGGGTTATATTTATTTTTTTATTAGGTAGTGACTTTATGTTGATAATTATGCTAAAAAAAGAATCGAATGACTAAACAGATGGATACAGAACACAATGAATGTTTGGGATTTTTAAAAAAATTTTATGTTGTTCATGTGGGAGACAGAATGGTAAAATTTAAAATTGATATTACCATATTTTTTTACCATACGACGCACTTTTTTACATAAAAAAATCGACTTAAAATTAGAGTACGTCTTATGGTCCTATATATATATATATATATATATATATATATATATATATATATATATATATATTTAAATATGTCATGTTAATAATATGGAAATTAATCTAGAAAAAAATGTTTATCAAACTTTTTCCTTCACGCACGAACCGATCACGCTAAACCTATTTTACCAAAACTTCCCTGTTCTCCAGACCACCCACTTCTCCTACCTGGCTGTTGTTTTTGACCGAAAACTGACATGGAAAGAGCACGTTAAAAATATATTGGAAAGAGCTACCAAGAGGCTTACTTTAATGAAAAGAGTCACTGGCTCTAAGTGGGGATGTTTTAAAACAACCTTGGATTTGACTTATAATTCCTATATTATGCCACTTATCACTTATTGTTCCGAGCCTTTGATGGCGGCATGTAAACAGGTTTTGGATTCCCTGGAAAGATTCCATAACCAAGCCCTTAGGCTTATAACGGGAGCTGTTAAGACAACCCCGATTGATGCACTTTTGATATCCACCCAACATTTGAACATCAAATCAGTTATAGAAGAGAGGGCACTTATTTTATGGGAAAAGATTGAAAGACTACCAGATTGTCTTCCCTTGTGAAATAACCCTTTGTCATCATCTACACGGAACCTCAAAACCCAAAATGGTTTCCTTCAGAGAGTTTATGAGATGATAGAACAACTAGGATTGAACTGGAAGAAGGAAAATCTTATAAAGTCAAAATGTCCTACTGAAGGAAGAAAGTACACGGTTAGGACACACCTTTTAAGTGAGGTTTCTAAGAAAGAAACAAATGAATTAAAACTAAAAGCAGTAGCTTTGGAGACTATTCATGATCTGTACCCAGATGAGGACTGGCTTCACGTGTTTACGGACGGCTCCATGATGACTGACCATATTAATGCTGGCGCTGGAGTCTACAGCAAGCTCTTCTCTTTTTACACTCCTGTCGGAAAACATAAAACAGCCTATGATGCGGAGACTTCAGCAATTCAGATCGCCTTGTCACAACTTCAATGTCAAAGTGAAAATTTTTCAAGGGCTGTTATACTATCAGATTCCAGGGCTGCCCTCCTGACCATTGCTTCATCTGAGGCACAGGCGTCAGCAGATATTTTAAATATTCGTCTGGCTCTTAATGATCTAATAGAAAATCATAGAGAGGTTGCGTTGCAATGGGTGCCAGCGCACTGCAGACTGCTGTGAAATGAGGCAGCTGATTCTCTGGCAAAAAAGGCAACCGAAATTCCCCAAATAACAGATAAACCAATCCCTTTCTGTACCGCCAAAAGTTTAGTTAAAAAATCTATTAGAGTGAACTTTTGAAATAACATAAAGGAGGCAAATAAAGACAAGAAATGGATCGAGGAAATCCCTAATATTCCGCTATGGCCAAGACACAAATCTGTTGCCATTTTCCGTCTCGCTACTGGCTACGATTGCCTCTCCAAGCATCTACACCGGATAAAACTGCTTTCAAGTCCTCTCTGCCAATTGTGTAACATTCGTGAGGAAATGGATGTGAACCATTTGGTTCACTGCCCTGCACTGGTCTCGGGACACTTGGGGGGGGGGGGGATACTGGAGAGCTCGGCACAAGATGAATGTTTTATAAACTTACTGTAGTTCAGTTTTGTTACTCGTTCTTGTTATATTGTGCTCTTCTGTCTACAGTTGTCTTATATTCTGCCATTAGAATATATATATATATATATATATATATATATATATATATATATATATATTTAAATATTACCGTAAAAACTTGACTATAATACGCACTCATAACTTTTCAATATTTTATTTAAAATTTGCACAAATATTTATCAACACAAATAAAATTTGTAATAAAAATAAACAAAAACGTCAAATTTGGTAGAAAAAACTTAATTTTTTTAATTCAAAACAAACAATACTGTGGAATTATTAGTCTTAATCCTTTCATTAGAATACAGCTCATCTATTGTTTGTAGTTTATGCAATGTTTAAAACTACGCTTTTTTTATACACGAGTTTAATTTGCACCCTCATTTTTACGGATTAAAATGTGAAAGAAAAGTGCGAATTGTACTCAAGATTTTATATATTATATATAATTTATATATTATAGTTGTTATATATTTATTTAATCTTTATTAGGTAAGAGACTGAAAATATAATTACATGCCTAATAAAGAACAAAATATTCTTTTCTAAAAATCCTTATACTAAAATTTTATATACAGGGACATACTAAATTTTATCAGGATTATACTTTTAAAGATTAAAATCTTCTCTACAGATTATGGAAGTCTGATAGCTATTGTTTAAGATAAAATTACTTTCTACATATTTAAAGCTTCTTTTAGTTACCTCTTTCTTTGTATTGAATTTTGAATTAAAAACATGCTCAGTTTTTTTATGATTATTTCATAAATTTCAATCGAGAATAATGAAAGATTTTCTTTAAAACTGTGGTAGTTTCAATGATGCAACCATGATTCTGGTATGGATGGAATTTAAAACTTTAAATGCCCAACACTGCAAATAACTAAACATTAATATTTTTAGCTATATTTAAACAGTTTAGGGAGGGATTAAATTCCAAAATCCCCACTCTTCCACAGAACCACACCATTAGCTAAAAATTAGACTTCTCATAATGTAATTTTAGTTTTTTGAGATTTTGGGTCATATTTCGTCTTTTAGAAATCAGTGACAAATACTACCGATTAAATGCCATTTAAATAAATCCTGTGTTAATATTAATAAATATCATATCCCGAAGTATAATTTTACTTAAAATATCTGAATTATCAATTTTAAGTGTATGTTTTTCTATAAAACTAGTTTTTTTTACCACGCATTAAAACAACGCCTACGAGGAAAATAAATATTTTTATTTTGAATCAATGATATTTCAGACTTTTGGAAAACGTATTTCTCAGTCATTATCTCTTTTCCTAAGTGCATCCGACAGCGGGAAAAAATCAATGTAATTCACATACATTGAAATGTGGTTTAAAAAAAGTGTCTTATAAAGCCCATAATTTTTACGGAAGAAAATTTACATGTATTTTTTTTGAAATAGAGAAGTACAGTAAATTTTATAGCATTGCAGAAAGGAAAAAGAAAATGCATAACATGTGGAGGTAGTAGGATAAAAAAGTAGTAGATAGGAAGTTATTTATACGTCAAAACTTAATTAATATAAGAATAGAGATGAAAAAACTTTGTCGGGTAAGCAATAAGTAGGGGTACGTAAATTTCGAAAAATAAATAAATAAAATAAAATTACAATATATAAAATTTCGCATTTATTCGCATATATATATATATATATATATATATATATATATATATATATATATATATATATATATATATATATATATATATATATAATTCGAAAATTTCGCATTTATTAAAAAAAATCACATTTTTACTTACTTGGTTAGGTAAGTATAGTCCGGTCAATTTAGACATAAAAATAGTGGTCAAATAACAAAAATTCCCGGAGAGCCAAATATTGGTGGAGTGCTGGGGTTTACCATTACAAATAAAGTTTTAAAAATCCCCATCGATCCTATGTGTGCTACAAAAGTTATTCGAGTATTCCCACTTAGTACTTCGAGTACCCCATATACGAGTTTTCCCACTTAGAATGTTCTACGATGCACGAACGTAATTTTTGTCAACTGTGGTTTCCACTTTCAAAAGATAAAAGTCTATGTAATAAAACCTAGCTAGTGTCGCGAGATGTGATGAGTTTACTGAGTATTTAAGAACTCAAAAATATGTTACAATACACGTGGATTGCAGAAAATCATACACCCGGAAAACTTCAATCGCTGCAGTAAAAAGACAACGTGAGGAGGGGCAGGCTAGTACTTCAAAAATAAGTCCACCTCGTACTAGAACGCGAGTAAGTGAATCAAATTTTTGTTTTAAAAAATAGTGTTTATTTTGTGGCAATGAAGCCAATGAAGAAACTGAGAAAAAGAAAGCACAGCATCTTCGAAAAAAATATTTATAACGTGACTACACTAAAATTCAAAGAATCCCTGTTGAAATTAGCTAAAGATCGTTCTGATGATGTTTCAAAGGCTGTTCTTGAACGTATTAATTTTGAGTATGATTTATTCGCTGCTGATGCAAAATACCATGACAGTTGTTTCAAATCTTTCTTTAAACCTAATACTGGTGGTAAAATTGGCCGTCCACAAGATGAAACTGTAAACTCTGCGATGGAGAAAATTTTTCAATTCATAGAAACGAGTTATGATTGCCAGTTTTCGTTGGATGAATTGAAGAATGTTTGTCAAGATGGAGCTTTAGATGACAGAACTATAAAAATACGATTGAAATTGAAGTATGGCAGTAGAATTATTATTACAGAGAAGCCTGTAAAATTAACATTTATTTGTTTTATTGACAATTACCAAGATATTTTAAGTCAAGTCTGGTCTGATAAAAAACACTTGGATGAAAAAGACAAGCGGTTAAAAACTTTGAAAGCTGCGGCAGCAATTGTTCGTGAAGATATTCAATCTTGCGTTTTCGATAATACTATGTACCCCCCACCAGGTAGAATGTTCGAGGATATAAATAACGATATTCCCGAATCATTGTCATAGTTTTTGGAACAAGTCATTTTAAAAAACAAGCGTCATAATTTAGATCATCTAAAGTTAGTATGTACGAATATTAGCCACTGCATCATGACTGCTGTTCGGCCTAGAACCTTTTACAGCTGGGTCTTTCAGTTTTTTTTTCATCGGCGATTTGGTTCGAAACGTCTCATACAAATTTTCTCGTCTTTTGGTTTATGCGCATCTTACAGTGAAACAATGAACTATGAATCAGCAGCAGTTTTCAGTCGTCCACCTCATATTTTACCACCAGAAACAGGCACATTCATTCAATACGTTGCAGACAATGCTGAAATTAATGGGATGAGATTGAAAAATTTTTTGAGTATGAATTAGCCCCTTACCCCTTATCACTCTTCGATGCAGCTGGAATGCGTAAAACAACAAAGTCAGCAATTTACGATTGCTTTCAATCAGTCAATACTGAGGTTGATCGTACAAACGCTACTTACATTATTGATGGAGGATACCTACTACATCACGTTGTGTGGGATCGAGAAGAAACCTTTAGCGTTATTTTTGATAAATATGTTCAGTATCTACGCAGACATTATGGGCTTACAGTGACGGTAGTATTTGACGGCTACAGTGACTCGACAAAGAATATTAAAGCTGCAGAACAACGTCGTCGAACTACAAAAACATCATCGGGTTCCGAGATTATCTTTGATGAATTTATGACAGTTCCAGCGAATCAACAATAATTTTTCGCTAACATTAATAATAAATCTCGTTTCATTTCCATGTTAAGTGACAAATTAACAGCTGCGAATATTGCAGTGAAACAAGCTCAAAATGACGCAGATGTCCTCATAATTGAAAAATACGCGAAACAAGAAACAAGTACAACTATCATGTCTTCCTCCAACATCGGCATCTGCTATTCAACACTTGTATCGAGTATACTATCAAGTTCAAACATGGCTAGGCAATCAACTGAACCCAGAAGACTGGGGTTGGAAATTGATAGATGGAACCGATTCAAACTTTACTCCCACCTGCTCCAGAAAAACTCCTCAACACTATTTTTTGCAATTGCAAAAAAGGTTGTAGTGCCAAATGTGGCTGTAAAACAGTCGGGTTGCTGTGTTCTCCACCGTGTACCAATTGCCAAGGTCAGTCTTGCTCAAATGTCCAGTTGAGTACAATAGAGGAAGATTCCTGTGATTTTAATGAAGAGACCTCAAAATGAAGAGAAAGTTCAAATGTGGCTGAGTAATTGACTCAGCCACATTTGAACAATTTATGAACATCCAGCAAGAGGAAGAGGAAGAAGAAGAAATCGAAGAAGACATGACTGTTGAAGTAGACTTTCAAGAGCACGAATCTGATTAAAATATCTAAAGAAATCAAAACAATAGTTAACCCAATAATCAATAGCAATATCAATAATCAATATCAATAATAAGGTAATATCTAGAACTTGACGGGTATTGTTCCCTTAAATTATCCTAAAATTGTCATGACAGTTAGTTGAGTAGGCCTACAGAGGAAACCACGGTAAAAAAAACGCGCGGAGTACACTACCTCACAGGTGACGTGGAAATGTGTTCATATCATGTATAATGTGACTCTTAGAATCGCGATATCTCAGGAATGGTAACTCTTAGGAAAAAAATCATGAAGACCATTTATATTAGACCATTATTATTATACCAAAAGAGTTAATTTTCCTCTTTCGAGTAATTTAAATTTGGAGTAGAAGGAATTACTAAGTGCACGCTTTCATCAAGAAAGTTAAACAATCTACATTCGAATTAGGAACGTCTGACATATGGATCTTAATTACGTTTTACCTCACTCAAAGCATTCTGTGGTAAAATAAAATATATATCTGGACAAACAAGTTTCCTAAACTCCATACTTTCGATACCGATTTAAATGCGTCGGGACAACGCATCTAATTGCGTTAAATGTTTATACATTTCAGCCAATATTAAAAGTTACTAAATTTACAGTTAAAGTTAAACATCAAGTTTAAGGGGGACCAGGACACAAAATTGTTCAAATTTTCGAAAATTTTTTTATTCCATTAAATCTTTTCTTTGTTCTTTTACGCTTAAAATGTCGTTTAAATCATGTTTCTGTCTTAATTAGAACAGAATTTTTTTTTTTTTTTTTTTTGCAACATTCTAATAGTACAATCGTTGTTTAAACCTGTAAGTGCGTTTTTCTGCATGATGAGGTTTTTTTCCCCGTTTCTCGTCTTTAATTGTTATAAGTCAAGAACCGTTAAAGATAAATGATTGACACTTGGAACATGTCTTTTTCAACTATTTTACTTTAATTTTGATTCAGCAAATTTGAAAAAAAGTATATTTACGTTTGAAAATATGATTTTTTAAAAATAAGTTACATAATTTTTTTTGTAATTTTTAGTCTAAATATTTTTAATTTCTCTAAAAATTAATATTTCAAAAAATGCTGATAAATGAAAAAAAGGAAATTATAAATATTATAAATTATATATTATAAATGAAAAAATTTTGAAATTCGACAAATAACATTTTGAGTTATAAAGATTTTAAATTACCCCACTTGAATTAAAAATTTTAAATGTAAAAATGTTTTAAAAACTTTTTGAGAAATTTTATGATGTGATTTTGTTTACAATTTATATGGTTGACCATCAGAAAAAATTCAAAATTTTAACTCAATAAATAAAAAAAATTTTTAAATGTGTCCCGGACCCCCTTAATATTTAAATGCACAGAAATATGATAAAATGTGTAATTATTAAGAGATTTTTCTATAATAAGAAAATATCATCAGATAAATAGACTTTTTTTATTTATTAAAAAAAATAAATTTAAAAACTCATCGTGTACCACAAAGTATACCACGAGGCTTACAAAAGTAAGCAAAAATCACAAAAGACATAAAAATCTATAAATAGACATTTGACCTTATAAGTCAAACTCCTATAATATCTGAAAATCCATTGCCCGTTAGATATTAAGAAAAATTGGTGAAAAATCACGTACAGTCTTTTAAAACTCTTTGTTGACGGACAGTCATTACAATGTATGGAAGTGGATGAACTCTATATCGGAAAATAAATGACTAAGTGAAGTAAAGACCTGTGCATAATATAAATTACTTCCAGTTCGAAGGAAAGTGTTTATAGAAAAGAATATTAAATGGTGCCTCAGGGAAAATAAATTACTTAGTGATAAAAACAAGAGACTTGTTCATGATATAAGTTACTACCTATTGAAAGGAATACATTAATAAAACAAGAATATTTTGTGGTAGAGACTGGAAAAAAAATACTCGACTTAAACAAAAAAGATCCTTTTTACGATATAAGTTACTTATAACTCAAAGGAGAGCATTTATAAAAAAAGAATATTCAGTTTTAGCTGCTGGTCTCTTTAGTTGTCAGTAAAACTATATTTTAAGGTATTACAGGAAACTTTTGTCAGCAAATCTGCCTTGAGTACGTAAAACTACGACGCAGTTTCTATAATCATGAAGTATGAGTATTATATATTTGAGGATCTGCAAAACATTTCCGAGGAATTCGTTTCTTAAACTAGCGAGGAGGATAGTAAGCTATTTTAGTACTGCTGAGCATTCTGGAAAATTTCTGATGAAATAGCAAGACACAAAGTTCTCGTTATGTGATGGGAAAATATGAATAAAAATAGCTCAGAGCAAAAAAATTATGTGCAGATCCTGGTGATATTCTTCACAGTGCTTTCAGACATTTTTATTATTACCAGTAAGTTCCTAATCAAACTTTCCGAGAATGCTTAAAATAGTGTGAATTAAATTGCAAATATGACTCATGCGTAAAAAAATATAGCGCATGCGAGAAAATGAAAAGTATGGCTCTATGTTTCCTGTCGATAGAATAAAAAACGTGATTATATCTCCCCAGTAAATCATACTGGACGTACAAAAAGGAATTTTGCGATGTTGTACCATTTTTACCACTGAGAAAAATGCAGTAAATTATTTTTCAGTCTAATAGTATTAAATACGAGAATAGTAGACATTTATATGTTCTCTAAACAAGTAAATATATGATTTCAGCTTTATGAACAGGTAAGAAACTTATTATTTTTTGGGGGGGGGAGATTTTTAATGTTTTCTTTTTCTGCGTTTTGGATATAAAGGTAAAAGAACAATGTGTTTCTTATAGACAGGTTGGATGGTTGGTTGGGTTAGGTTTTATAGCCCACGGTCCATCGAGGGATAAGTTGCGCGAATGTGATAGATCAATGTTAATTCTAAAGACTGCGGAATAAGTAAGAATCATTTTAATACTGCATTTCTACAAGAGATTGAGTGATGTAGAGACTGATTTTCATCCATTTCATGGCAATAAAATGGAATTATGAGACTTCAATATTTAAGTATTTTGTATGGTCTATTTTGTTTTTTGATTGAGTAAATCAAAGTGAAAAGAAAAGAAAACTCGTAAAAAAGTGTTCTTTTACTGTGTATTTGACATTGAAAACTAATGAAATTAATGGATTAAAGCGTGCTTAAATTAAAAATAAATAATATGAAATTCTCTAAATAAAATTCAAACCGACAACCGCTTTTCTAATACTTCAAATATGTTGATAGGCTTGTTTGTTTGTGGTTGTGAATTTATAGCTAGAAGCTAATAAAAACTTAATTTTTAATAAATATCCAGACCCAGTTTTTAATTCTTTTAATACGTTGTATAAGTTGATAATATATAACTATAAATCTTGTAAATATAATTAAAAATTCAATATAAGGAATTTCTAGGCATTCCAGCGTAAAAACATTCTTTCGAAAAGCCGCCCACATGGAATGGTGGTTAGCGTTTTGAGAAGCCACGTAGTAGGCTTGGGTTTAAATCCCGAATAAGGCTTGGTCGTTTCGATGTCGTCCCCCTCATAGGGAAAACTGTTGTCTCACCTATATGGTTCTCCAGCACTAAAGTATCCAGTAAATCGCAGTGAATATGTAATAAGCTTCAAAAGCTGATGCGTGGATTTTCTTGTAAAGAAGCCTGTAAATTATAAGAATTGTAAATAAATAATACGTGTTGCACAAAAAATACAGATAAGGACAATACTTAAATCTCATAGAACACAAGGAAAAATGTTTAAATTGCAGGACATTGTGCAAACAAATATCATTTTACCATCTGGTACAAAATTGCATTTACTCATGAGGGTAAATTTTATTTCTTCGGATCTCATGAAAAAGGTACAATTTGAAGTAACCCCCTTCAAAGATAGATCTCTCGAATTTATAATTTGCTGAGTAATCAGCTGGAGACTTTGTAAGGGAATTATTAAGACTGTGAACTGCATTTAGACGTTAGTAACTACATTAAATGGAAGGAAAAGTAAATTGATATGTGTATATTAACATTCCGAAATGTAATAAAGAAAGTGCTTGAGGACCTGAATGCTAGAGTGATAGGGTGGAATCTATATTTACCACTAACAAGCAGCACTACAAGCATAGATGTTGGTTACTTTATAACTGCTCGCATGTTAGCAAAATGCCTTCAAAGTCTTCAGCCTTTAATGCCATCGGAATTGTATGAAACCATTTAAAACAGTAAGTTTGAGGGCATCACAGTCTCAGCAAAGCTGATCTGAAAATCGCTGGAATGGAAGGCGTTTTGTCCAAATTTGAGCCATCTTACTGAAAACATACTCAACCGAACCAAAGGTTATACACTTAGAAGTCAGAGAAAAGCCGACTGAACATTTGGTGGTAAAAATAAAACTATTAAGAACATTTAAGTATAATTCTGAATATTGGCAAAAAATATGTAATTAATTACACTTAATTTATTGCAAGTTTGTTCTATACTATCATTATTCTACTGAGTTTAATAACTTTTAATAATAGTTTTCAGTTATTCAGTTACCAAAGTTGTTTAAATAATTCGATGATCATGGCTAAAAATTCATCTGTAAAACATTTGCAATATGCAGCGTTTAACATGGATCAACTCAAAATTGTAAAGCCCATTATTATACGGAATGTGTACCCTCCATTATTAAAAACAGATTAATTTCGCAATAGTTGTCATAATTATTACAAATAAGAATCTTCCCTTATGAAGCATTATATTTTGGATTTATCCGTTACATTTAACAGCTACTTTATTAAAAATAGATTCAGAAGTAATTCGTTATCATTTACACAAGTAATGATTTTTTTAAAAATACAAAATGCAAGCTCTCATGTCTATCATTTTAATATATCTGTATTTATTTTTAGAAGACTTAAAACTTTTTTAAGCATTAAAATCATTTTTTTTTCATACAATAAATATTCCCTTACAATAAATATTCTTTAATGTAAGGAAGTATTTTTGGAATAATTCTGTAGCATTCTGACACTATACGTCTCAGTTGTTACAGCAACGAGATAATAAGTCACCCAATCTAAAAAAAGAACACGAGAATAATCATCTCACCTTTTAGCATATTTAGTAAGAGAAACAAGTCAAAGTTCTCATAAAATAGTCTGCTCCAGACCAAAACAGATATCGCAAAGCGCACACTTCAAAATACGTAGACGGTTTCTGATGCGGATATATATCGACCCCATAAATAACATCCCCGGATGCATGTCTTCCACTACATGACAGATTCATGCAAATAACGGAATATGCTAACCAGAATTATATGATCTAGTGAAGAGAAAAAGGGCTGTTCGGACTAGTTGCTGGAGATATATATCTGTATATATATTTGTTTTCTCTATCGACTGTATTTCTTTCGGTTCTGGTCGGAAACAAGAGACTGTTGTCATAGACACACACACATTTTGATTTATGGTAGAGATTCTGTTATGAAATTCTACTGTGTGACAAAAGGACCTACATCTCTCAAATTTAGAAAGATTTATTGCCGTAAATTTATATCCTATACACAGTCCTACACTAAAAAACACAATTGAAAAATAATTGAATGTCCAGAGGATTATTTAGACTATATAAAAGTACATGCCAAACAATCATATATATATATATATATATATGTGTACATACTTTTTGAAAAATGATTGTTGCATTATGTTTGCAGGTATTGCATCTACGTTATAACATATAATTATTAAAATATTTATCAAAATGCATTCGCAATTCATTCCGAAATTTGTAACGGTATTTATGGAAAGACTATGTACATAGAGAAATGTATTCTAAAGTCATGCATAATTATTTCGAGTCAGGGATACAACACGCTATACAGGGGGATCGTAAACTATGTCGACAAACTAAGAGGGGTGATAGTACTCATCAAGACTAATTATATTTTCAATGGAACCTAGGGCTTCATACTCCCCAGTCTGTCAAATAAACGCAAACTTCAGTGTCCAAGTTGAAATTCCATCATTGGAAAAAAATGACAATATATCAAATTATATGTTGCACAATCCAATTTAGATTAGAGAAAAATCAAAACGATGCAATCAAAGAATCAAAAAGGGCATCCAAGGGTGTCGCTGCACAGTTGTCACCCACGAATGAAAGACTGTTCCGCCCTCACATACTCATACTCCTGGTGTCGTGTTAATCTTGTCTGCTTCAACAACGATTCTCGCGAAGACATCTTCATCTGAGTTCATAGATGCCTCATGTACACCAATGATTTCATGTGTCCTCCAAAGAAGTGCAGTAAATATAGGTCCGGTGAGCTTGGCGGCCAAGTCACAGGTTCCTCACTTCCAATCCACCACCAAGGATATGTAGCATTTAGGAAGTGGCTGGCCGTGGTGCAAAAGTGTGGCGGGGCTCCATCATGCATAAACATGGCTCTCTGTGTGGTGAGCGGAAGAGCTCGCAAGGTACCAGGAAGCACGTGCGTACACACACACACACACACACACACACACACACACACACACACACACATATATATATATATATATATATATATATATATATATATATATATACATATATATGTCAAAATTTTGACGCATTTTGGTACTTTTCTGTTTAACTGTTTACTGCTTGTCCAAGCGATACAGTCTGGGTTTGGTGCGCTGCAAAAATTGTAACTCGCGAGGTATGGACGGACGGTTTTAGCGTCTGAAATTTTGCTTTACGGAGGACCGTTGGGGAAGAACATAATCCTACGTTAAAAGGTGTGGATGATGGTCCAAAAATACGGTATTTGTTATTTGTATTTTTGAGAATAAAGAAAGTATCAGACACTTGAAAATGTAGAGCATATGGACATCCACATCAAATACTGCACTTTAGTTATTTACTAATAGCTATTCACTGTAGTTATTTAGTTATTACTGACTATAGTTATTTGCATAGATTTCATAAACAACGTTCAATTGTTTAACTAATTTATCATAGACAGAATATTGGAATTTTGAATCACATTTCTTGCTGTTAGTGTTTTAAAATTAGCTCCTATACTCGAAAGATCTTTTTCCAGTGTCGAGAGAAGAAGTTTTCAAAAACACCTGTAATTTTTTTATTATTTAGCGGATCTTTTCTGCTTTTAATTATTTGTGGGTATAATGAAGAATTTTAGTGTTATTTTTACTTGTTAATATAAGTATTTGAAACGGAAAATTGTGGTGTGCTATTCAAACCCCAAGCATTTCAAAATGTTTTAACGTGGGATTACGTTCCACCATAACGGTCCTCCGGAAAGCAAAATTTCAGATGTCCGTCGTCGCGAGTTATAATTTTGGCAGCTCGCCTAACCCAGTCTGTATCGATTGGGCAAGCAGTAAACAGTTAAACAGAAAAATACCAACATGTACCAATATATATATATATATATATATATATATATATATTTATTTATTTATTTATTTATATATATATATATATATATACACACACTCATGTCCATAAATTAAGGATAATACCAGCTCCGGCAAATAAAGTTTCAGAAACAAAACAAACGTGACTTATTCATAAAGTCCATTTATTAAACAAAAGATAAAGAACAAAAAAGATGGTGTATGTATGCTACCATTCATAAAAACTACGATTTTTTTCCCTGGAGCAGTTGTAAAAAATATCTCCATTACAAAAACTTAATATTACATGGTTTTTATAATGGTTAATACATTGTATGTCTCCCATGCGATGAAATGCAGTCCGTATAACTCCTAGGTATGCTGAGTATGAAATTATCGAGCTGATCTTGGGGAAGATTACTCCACTCAGTAAGCAATGCTCTCCCAACTTCCGGTACACTTGTAGGAGGTGGTTGTCGGGCTGCAACTTGTCGGCCAAGCATGTCCCACGCATGCTCTATCGGACTCAAGTCAGGTGAGAATGCTTACCATTCCATACAGGTCAGATTGAAGGCATTGAAGGTCCTCAGATTGAAGGCATTCGTTTACGATGTTTGCTCCGTGAGGACGGGCGTTGTCATCCATAAACACAAATTCTGCGCCCATGGCACCCCTAAACAAACGTACATGTGGTTCCAGAATGATGTCTCGATAACTGTGGCCGTTCATGGTTCCGATTTGAACTGTTCTGGAGCCTAGTATATTTCCACCCCAAACGAGCAATCCTGCACCACCGTAACGGTGTCATTCAATGATGTTGTCTTGGTGGTAACGGGTACCTGGAGTTCTCCATATGAAAGTCCGACGTGAATCAGACTGGAAGCTAAACCTAGACTCGACGGAAAACATTACACAAGCCCTCTGTGACGATGTCCACTTGCATGTTCTCTACTCCAGGCTAATCGCTACCGACAGTGAGTTTCCGTGAGCGGAACACATCTGACAGGGCTGCGAGCACATAAAGCAATATTTCCCAAACGTCTGTACACGATTTGCCTTGAAACTGTGGTACCCGTGGCTGCAGATAGCTGACGAGACAGGTCAGATGCTGTGCTCCGTCTGCTTCATTTGACAGTTACTGCCAAATACTGGTGTTCATTCGGCGTTGTAACTCGGGGGCGACCTGCACTGTAAAGTCTACTGACATTTCCATCATCTTGGAATCGTTGCCAAAGTCTAGAGATGACACTTTGGGCAATTTCAAGATCCTCGGATACTTCCATCTGAGTACGCCCACATTTCAGGCGGCCGATAATTCTACCACGTAAAAAACATCCACATCTCTGTGTCATAACTATTCGGTTATGGCACTGAGTTACTTACAGAACGCTTGTGAACAATTTTACTTCTTTGCCACCATTCCTTATATACGCCTCTCTTACACTCTCGTCATAGTGACGTACTATCTGCGTCATCTGGTGGTTTCCTGTAATTTGCATATTATTCTGGAAGATGTGTGTGTGATAATTCTACACGTGAAATTTTTACTTTAGAGTTCGATTTCCGTGTGATTCTGAATTATCCTTAATTTATGGACATGAGTGTATATATACATATATATATATATATATATATATATATATATATATAAAAATAATTTTTTTTAATCCTTTGCTTCAAAAGTCCTTGCAAATAACGAAAAACGCATAAACTAACTTTGATAGAATTCCTTCAGTCAACATTACACAATTAATTATGAATGCTAGAAAATATTATCTCAGTACTACTGAAGTTTAGCCAAAAATTTACTTGTAAAAATTTACTTGACTAAAAATGCATATCTCGATCTGTTTAAAAATTTACGTCCACAAATAAAGTTGATAAGTACAAATTTTTTCAATCAAACTCAATACATTAAAAAAATTACACATTTGCACTGATAAATTAAAGTCATACAAAAGCATTGCATGTTATAGAAAAAAATGGAATGTTTAAAAAATGCTTATATATTTAATAAATTATACAAACTCCATAATTAAAATAATTATTTAAAATCAAGATTTATCAAATTTTCAGTAACTACATATCACGCAAAATTATATTTCATAACATGGCATATTCCTTATTTATCATTCCTTTTTATCCATGGAAGTTTTTCAGAAAAATGTATATTTAACTTTTAATGAAAGCACTTAACTACGTAATGAATGTAAAACCTCTTTCATGATAAACTGTATCTTTCTTTTACTATTCCTTTGAAAAGACAAATTAAAATGAAGTACCCTTCTAATATTCTAAGCAGAAATCTCCAGTTTTCTACGAAACAAAAATGCTACTGAACGCATAAGAAATGTATTCCAATACATAGCCTGACGTCATGCCTGTCACGTGAGACTGAGAACGTCTGGCGACCAATAACTACGAGTGTTTTTGAAATGCGTGTAAAAAGGTGAGTTTAAAACACGACAATCTGATCTCAATGCAGCTGAATTTTTTGCCCATGCTTAATGTAAGCAGTCAATCTGCGAAGAGGTCCTAGATTCTCATTAAATGCATCACCCATTATGACCCTGGAAGCAGCTAATATCTGTCAAGTACTGCATAAATAAGTAAGTAACTCACTTAAGTTTTCTCAAGGAGAAGGTAATTCTTTTGGGACTATTAGAAATCGAGATTGCATAAATATTCTGAAAAATGATGCGTTAAAATGGGGAGTCTTTTTTGAGATAAATTAGTAAAATTAACGCGAAAATATTGAACTTATAATGAAAGATTTATTCCCGCAGCTGTGTTATTCTAAATTAAAAATATTTAGGTTTCTTTTTTTAAGAGTTTGTTTTGTTTTGACAGACTATATACATATTTTGAAAATAATGCAAGGAATTGGACTTATTAACTCATAATGGATAAATTAATCTACGCATAAATTAATTTAAATCATACTATTGCTGTACTTTTCGTACGAATTCGATTTCGTATTACGTAGTGAACTTGATTAATTGCGATTGTAGTACGATTATGTCTGAAACCCGAATATTAAAAAGCCTTCCATTTGATCAATAAAATCAAAAAACCTGGTTATTTATTAGATAACATTCATATAATTTCGAAAAAAACATGAAAGTACATTTGTATTGGGATATTGTTGTGTTCATATTATATCCTCTTTTTTCATATTATTAGACGAAAGTTTGTATGCTGTATCAGTAGATAAAAAAAGTCCCTCACAATGCAAAAAAATTTAATATAAATGTTTTTAGAAAGAAAATTTAAGATGGTATTAAAAAAATTTTTAAATAATATATTTATATAACCAGTTAGAAAAGAAAGATAGGTTCTAAATTATGAGCGAGATAAAAACATTTTTATGCGATCTCTATACATTTCTTAAGCCTGCTTACAACTCTATTGTTCATTAGTGTGTGTATATTTTGGCAGCAAGAATTTAAAATTTTTTTTCAAAGAAATGATTTAGATGTCTATTTTCATATTTACAGGCATACTTTTATGAATGCATTTGTCCCTTCAAAAGTAAAAATTTTACGATCGCATATTGAATCACATTTTGTGTTACACGATTTATTCAGTAAAATTGTTCTAATTTTTTTTTATCTTAGATTACAGTTATTGGAAATTAATTTTAAATCGTAATGAATTGCTTACTTTTTCTTGGACTGATGTAGTCAAAGAAACAATATGTATAATATAATTTATGTAGACTTTAGAAATAGTGTTCTAAATGTCGAAAACATTAAAAATTAAATCACGAAGCATAATCGTATCGTAGATATTTATTTTAACTATGTTATTTAAGCGATTTAAGAATAAGAAAACTGATAGCGATTAACTGACAGAATTAGATAGGTGACATCGATGATACTTAAATGTTTGTATCAAGCTGTACTCTTGGGGGTTTATCATGCAGTAGGCAAAACAAATTGCATCGAAATATGCACAGAGTTCAATGAAGTGGCTGAGGAAAACATTCTGGTTCGACATTTAAAATATCTACATGCTTAATTACTCATTTAAAATATGTTATTTTCTCAAGGAGATTAAATCAGATTTTATTTTTTCATGAGCCACTTAAGTTCTACAGTCGTAACTGACGCAAGCTCCATCTACGTGCTCTGGTTCGAATGCCGGGCAAGGAGTAGATTTTTTGAGCTGTCCTCTAATTATAATCAACGTTAGTTGACCCTCTGGATGCTCTCACAATGAAGGAGCCAACAAGTCTCGCGGCGTATATGTTCGAAAGTATTCCTGAAAAGTGTATGTCACTTGAAATAAAATTCGAATGCATAAATAATTCGTTCTAAATACGTCACCAAAAAATGCATCGGTCATCATCCCTTTTAACTTCTTTCTTCTCTGGAAGCATAGTCTAAAATAACCTCTGGCAATTATTGATGCCCAGAATCAAAAATCCATCATTTTCATGTCATATGGTTTACAGTTTTCTCTTAAGAAAATTTCCCATGGATTTCGAGATACCTAGTGTTTCAGTTGATCTTTGTTATACTTAGTGCAGTAGTATACAGGTATTGTGCAACCGTATTGAAATCCTGATTTGAGAGCACATAAACAATCTATTTTCTATTATAATCTATATATATATATATATATATATATATATATATATATATATATATATATATATATATATATATATATATATATATATATATATATATATATATATATATATATATATATATATAACAGTTCCGTACTGACTCACTGACAGATAACTGACAGACCAAACTGCTGGACCTAAAGGCCTGAAATTTTGCATGGCGATTCTTCTTATAGTGTAGGGGTGCACTAAGAAAGATTTTTGAAAAATTCTTCTTAGATTTTTTAAATTAAATTTTTAAGCTGTTTTTGTAATATTATTTAATGTTTGCACTTTAAATAATAATCCGAGGGTTACAAAATTTATATCACAAGAAGGATCATAAAAATTCCTTTAAAATGAAGTCTTTTTCGAATCTTTACCTTTATTTTCTGATTTTTAGTGAATTTTTAAAGATTAATTTTTAGAATTTAATTTATTAAATGCTGATCACGAGATTACTTTTCTTTTTGTGACACTTTAAATTAATTTTGCGTCACGTGCATAACAACGAAATAAATTGACAAAAAGTATTAAAATATAGTAAAAGATAAAATTTAACCACTAGAATAATTGAGAGGGAAGTTTTTTAAGAATTTAATTCAAATTAGTATGATTTATGGATATTAAACATACAAATTAATTGCATACACTGGTCGTTGTATTTCATTTGAAAATTTTCTTCTACATTATTTTGTCTATAAAAATATCCGTTACGGTTTTTTATAAACTTATTTTCCCATTAATTGCATACATTGACCGTTGTATTTAATTTGAATGTACTCCGTAGCGAAGCACGGGTATTCAGCTAGTAGCATATATTTTTAGTTAAATAACTGCTGGTAGCATTCAGAATCTGCAGAGGATATAAGATATCTTCTTAAGGTTAGATAGTTACTGCATGTTTCGTGTACATAGTGACACTGGGATTGTTTTCAGATATTCTTATTTTCCATAGTTATTATCTAGCCTACTAACTTCTTAGGTTCATTTAAGTTTTACTGTGCTTTATCAGAAACGAATACCAGAAGTCTCACGAAAATTTCAGTGAGTTTCCGATTTACTCAGTCACATTAAACTAAATTCTCAAATTTTACAGCAAATGTCTGTACAGAGTAGTTTCTATAACTAGATATATTTCAGATCTAAACTGTATCCCGTGTTTATTATTTTAAAATTTTGGTTTTTTATGCATCATGATAGGAAAAAAAATCAAATTTCGTTTTTTGTTTAAATGTTTTCATTTCATTAAAAATGTAAATTATAGGAGCAAATTTTGTTATACAGTCGGACCCCGTTATAACGAACTTCAAGGGACCAAAGGTGTTTTCGCTTTATCCGGTGTTTCGTTATATCCGAACAGTTAAGAAAAATGCTAGAGTTCACAAAATGTATAACTCTTTAGTTGTGATGTGTATTCAATAATGATGCATTAAGAAATGATAAAATCTGTTAAAAATGATCAGTAATGAATTAAATCGACTAAATTCGATTAAATTAAACTGACACAATACGAATTAAATTACGTACAATAGAAAAATGGTGAGACCAAAATTTTCGTTCGTTTTATCCGTGAGTTCATTATATACCGGGTTTGCTCTACCGGGGTTCGACTGTAGAGCGTTTGTTTGTGCTTGTGTTTATTACCAAATATTAATAGGAATAGCATCTTAAGTGAAATGAAAAAATTGATTCTAAAAAAATCCAGTTATTAAATATCGTTTTCATTAAAATAAATACTTTTTAATGTTCTCCTAACTAATCATTTCTGTGTTAATACGTAGTAAAAAGTAATCAGCCAATGCATTAATGCTAAAATGCGTGAAATTTGTGAAAATTTCCTAAAATATTACACTGTTTATATTGGATTTTTCAACCATTTTATTGTTTTCGTGATAATTGACTTCTATTTTAAATTTTATATTCTCAGCCATAATTTAATATTTTATGCTTGAATGGATTTCAATTTGTAGAACAAAATGAAACGCTTTTTTTAACTATAAAAATTCTAAAGGCTTTTAAAAACTGATTCTCCACATCAAAAAAAAAAAAAAATTATGTATATACCTCTGCGCGTGATTTCAGTCAGAAGGTTATTTCTCTGTAGAGGTTAATGCTACCGAAGATTTTGTGGCCATCGCGTGTTAAAAGCCATTACTTACATATTTCATTCTGCAAATTTATTCTTTAAAAAAACCCTCATTTATAAGGACGTTTATATTTAGAAAAGCACAGTCATCTGTAGTCCGGCAACCATTCAATTCACTTTACTGCGGTGTAATTTTTTTTCGAAAAAAAAATGTATAAAAGACGGGACATCAAGTGCAATAAAGATCGTTTAAGCTACTATTATAATGTATGAAAATCGGGACATCAAGTGTCGTAAAGATCATATTAACTACTAATGAATACTTTAATGTAGATCTACTTTGTTAAAGGAAAATTATAAGAATAAATCTATTCAGGCTTTCAATGAAAGTATTTATAGGTGTTATTCGTGTCCATTTTCGAGCTTCGAAAATTATTAAAAGCTAAATATGAATCATATTTATATGTCATCTGTGTATAATACAAGTATAATAAAATATGCATTTATAACATAGATCAGAAAATATATCTGTGTAAACAAATATTTTTGATTACATATTTTCATTAGACATGACAAACATAATATTTTGGGCACATTCATTATATTGCAAAAATTAATAGGACACATTGGAAGTCGTAAGAGAAAAAGTGTATTTATTCACAAAAATCAATGTATTATTTGTCCAACTTTGACTGGAATGACAGCCTTGACTTCTCTGGTCATTCGTTTGAATAATTTCTGGTATGGTTCCGCTAGAAATTTTCTCCATTTCCTGTCTTCAAAGCCATTGCAAGAGAGCTCTTCACAGCAGGTGTTCTAAGTTGTCCTCTAAAGTTCGATAGGACTGACATGGAAACTTCTAGACGTCTAGTCTAGTTCCTTTTGTTGTACGTTTTCTTCTTTAGATCAGAACATAAGGGAATATTATGTTGGAAGAAATACAATCTGTTTGCGAAACATTGCTACATTGTAGGAAATGCACAAACATCTAAAATGTTTGGGTACTTCTTAGATTTCTTTGTTTCAGGCGTAAAAAATAGGAGGACTTAGTCCTTCGGTGCTGAAACAGTCACAGATAATCACGATATGACAGTTGGAAGAAAAACTCCAACTGTTCCTCGGTATTCCATACCGAGGAACATCCATTCCAATCGTAAAAGTTGAAAACACAAAAATTTTACAGATCTTCGATGGTCCATGAAACCCTTGCTAAACTCCACTGCAGACAATTTCAGTCATTCAGAAGAGTAATGAGTGACTTGTTTGCAACCGATCTACCATGGTATCTGATATTATGCATCTCCCAATGAATTGCGCCTTGCACTGATATCCCTTCTGATTTGGGATTTATCTAAAGCCAAAGCTGATGCTGAGTAAGAGCGCTTCACTAAGCATCTCTCGCCTTGATCATGTTTGTGCGGCTTCCCAAGTCGGGGTTTCCCCAGTAGCGCCAGGAGCAATCCATCTTCGAATGACAACTGCTCAGTGCATTTCGGGATGCCCAGAAGGTCAGCAGTTGCAGGTAAAGAGTGTTTAAGTTGCGTCCTAGTATGAACATACCTCTTTGGAAATACGATGTTCGGTGATGCAAGTCATAATAGATTCCGATCAAATTTAAAGTTTTGCTGGGCGACAAAGACTACCTAATACGGGATCTAGCTCTGTTAAATTTAGTTATATTTAACTTTTTCAATATGAAGATATGAAGCAACTGCGTAATCTTTTATTGAAAAGTTATTTATGTTTTCAATGCTAGGGTAGGTTTTGAGTTAATTTATTTGGCAGTATATGCCCGCCTTTTAATTTTTTTTCTTGTGTTGATTTGTTTATATTTTTATACATTATAAATAAATAAATAAATAAATAAATAAATAAATAAATAAATATATATATATATATATATATATATATATATATATATATATATATATATATATATACATGTAATAAAACTGTGTTATACAACAACAAAACTAAATTTATTTGGCAAAATATAGCTTTCAAGCTACAATAAAGAATATCAAGTTTTCTATCACCTTTTAAGGGCAGTTATTTTTTCTAATATAATACATAAAAGGTGTCAGCATCTTCAACATCTATCACAACAAATGCTGAAACGAAAGAGCCGCAAACAAAATACACGTTTCAATTCCATACTCGACACATATTTATTTCGACCTGAAATTCATGGCATGTTTTACAGTATCATGAACAAGAATTTCATGTAAGATATCGGACGTGGTAAAAATAATAATGAATCATATCCAACTTCGTAAGAGGTTTTTCCCCGGTAATGGTGATGTCTAGCAAAGAAACTCATTGATCAATATCTAAAACATTAAGTATTTTTGTTTCATGCAGCATACAGTGGAAGTACAAAGAAAACTAGGTGAATAAAGACGGATATTTCGTAAAGGAATACTTAGAAAATTTTAAAAAGTGAAAAACGGAAACTACTTTAAAATAGAAATTACTGAAAAGTTGCTACCGTTGTTCTTATCATTGGCATGCAAGACATCAACTATAAGTTGTTAAAAGATTTTGAGCTCACTCATACTCAGATATGTAGTTTTGTTATGAAATTATGTTATGCTATTTAAGGCATCTTACCTGATGTACCATAAAATATTTCTTTTTCGTTCCCATGAAGATAGAAATTATCTAGTTGATATTTTTCCATGAACACATTGATTCTAGTTTTGAGTTCTATTAAGAGAATAATACGCAACAAGATTACAAACGTTACTGTGCAAGATGAAGTAGAAGAGGAATGATATTTATTCTTAAACCAAGATTCGAACCTTGCCAGCACAGTGATACTTCATAGTGATGCACTAAAAAAGATGACTAGGAATGCAAGATTAAGTTAGATTATGAGTCAAATTAATCTAAAAGTTTACAGTTAACAATGTTGCTAATTTGAACTTGTTATTTTACTTGTTGTTACCGATATTTCAAATATATATATATATATATATATATATATATATATATATATATATATGGGGCAGAATATTTAAGTGCCCAGCGTGATACATAGAGACACTGCAAATTAAAAGTTGTTTCTTTTAGACTGTTTAAATACATGTTATTAAAAATTCCTTAAGTAGCAAGCTTTATCTGTTCTCTACAAATTTACTTATTTATTTCATTAATATATTTCGATGTGCAAATGATATTTGTTTTTCTAATTTGAGCGAATGAAAGGTAGAAATGATTTCATTTCACTATAAATTAGACAATTCATAGGATATTTATTAACAAGGTAGATGTATTCTTTAAATACTTATTTATTTATTTTTACAATACAAGCAGCGAAAAATGATAATTCTGTTTTTCGTGCGTTAAAATAAAATAAGCCCTCATTTATATAAACATCGCTTCCTACTTTCTCAGTCAATCGCCCCACCCACTCCCCCATATTTTCCTTCGTTGTCGCTATAAATGTTGGTCTTTCAAGCATTTTATAAAATTACAAATGCAGTATAACATACCTTTGTATTTGAATATCCGAAGAATAATTAAGAATTTCTGCATACTTTTCCGTTTAAAATACACCAAACATAAAGATTCTTCTCTCCAAATTCTCTTTGTGCTGTTTATTGGGAAGTGCTGTTCATTATTTGTTTGGAATTCCTGTTTCTATAGAAGTTTAATCACGAAAATTTGGTGGATTTCGTTATTGGAATTCTTTATGAACAGGACTTGCATATTTGCTTCAAAAGCTTTAGAAAATTACAGGTGCATAAATAACTTATTATCGTATTTTAATATCTTCAAATTAATAAAATTTTCTGTACTCTTTACTTTCTAATATCTCTTATTTAAGTATTCTTGAGGTGAAATATTTTTCTGTATATTGTTTAATTCAAAGTTCTTGTTTTTACTTTCAATAAAATATTGTCTTTCTCCAAGTTTCAAAACAACGTTAATAAAAATACGTTAAACCAATACTTAAACTTTTATCTTTTTCTGTTTATTTAAGTAATTTTTAACAACTGATGAATGGCACTTGAGTCTGCTGTGAACTAACCCCATTGGATTCGCTCACCTCATTCTTAACATGGAGAAAATTTGTCCAAGGATTGCCGACTTGGATTTTAAAGATTTTATTTAAAAATTGTACTCCATCAAAATTGCAGAGAAGGAATTTTTACACCTTGGGAGATTTTTACTTTATTTTTAAATACAAATAATATTTTTTAATTTAAATTATTTTGGGAAAAAATCTAGTATAATGTGTTTTAGACGCTCATAAGTTCAATTGCTTGACGAAACTTATAATATAAATTCTTTTGAAAGATGCAGAAAATTTCGGGCTATCTGAAAATACCATTTTTATTTGGTTACCAGCATTTATGTAGCTGTAAATAGTAGACAAATTTCCTTGATAGGTTAACATTGAGGTAAGTGAGTCTAATAGTGTTAGTACACAGCAGCCTTAAACCATTGGCCTCCCAAATTCCCTATACATTGAACTATGTTATTAAAATATTTATGTTCAGAACACATATCGAGTTGCTTGATCAAATATCTTCAAATACAGTTTTTTTAATAATATGCCGGGGTCATAAATTTGTTTTATCAAAATTTCAAAATCTTTATTGCATCTCTTTCATCTATTTCCATCGGTTCCAATATTCATTATTTTTTCAGAGCCGAATATGTATTAACCCCTTCAGTTGTTTGTTTCTAAATTTGACGTAAGCCACCCTCATAGTCCAGTGGTGAGCTGCGATGTTCTGAGCTGCCACACAAGGATCTTGGGTTCAAATCCCGAATAAAGTTTGGTCGTTTCCATGTCGTCCCCCTCATAGGGAGTAATGCTGGCCCACTTATATTGTACTGCCATAATAAAGTAGCCAGCAAATCTTTGCGGATCTTCATGGGGCAATGCCGAACAAGTTCCTACCGTCAGAGGCAAATTCCTGCCGCATTAAAAAGTAAATAAAAAAATTAAAATTTTCGAAATGTTATGGCAGTGATGGTGTGTTTTATATATATATATATATATATATATATATAATTCTAAGAAATTTCACCGAAAGTACCACTTGTGAATCAAAGAATTACAAAAACGAAGCATTTATGTACTTTATTTCCTCATTTTAATAATTGGATTTTTAATCATTAATTACTAAATTTTATTTTAAATAATACAATTTAAATTTTTGCATTTAATTATTACGTCAGTAAATTTCATAACTGTAATTTCTGTAACAGCTCTCGTGAACATTTAAATTTTGTAATAATCGTGGTAAGAAAAATAACTCAAAAAAATTCCTATGTAACTCTATAAAGACTTAATTGCTTCAAGCAAATATATATATATATATATATATATATATATATATATATATATATATATTAGAATTATATATATATATATATATATATATATATATATATATTTATATATATATATATATTTATATATATATATATATATTTATATATATATATATATAATTCTAAGAAATCTCACCGAAAGTACCACTCGTGAATCAAAGAATTACAAAAACGAAGCATTTATGTACTTAATTTCCTCATTTTAATAATTGGATTTTTAATCATTAATTACTAAATTTTATTTTAAATAATAAAATTTAAATTTTTGCATTTAATTATTACGTCAGTAAATTTCATAACTGTAATTTCTGTAACAGCTCTTGTGAACATTTAAATTTTGTAATAATCGTGGTAAGAAAAATAACTGAAAAAAATTCCTATGTAACTCTATAAAGACTTAATTGCTTCAAGCAATAGGCTATGCGTTAATAAAAATACCCAGCGAAATAAAGAAATTTGAATTTTTTCCTGAATAGAAAAATTAAATGTTAAGCTCTTGTTCCAATGTTGGAATTTCCCCCGAAAAAGTATTCTTTCAAATTTAATTATTTCAAACGCAAATTCAAGTTTTAAAAGTAGGATTGTTAACTTTCACATTCTATAACAACTTCCAAATTAATACAAATTCTTATTTTAAATATAATTTCCAATACAAATATTTAAATAAGGGTTCATGACATTTGAAACATTCGATATACATATGATGCAAGTCTTTAATAGAAAATTGTTTCAGAGACAAACTTATAATAACTGTTTTGAAAAATCCTCTTTAATAACATCCGCTCACGTCTTAGACAAAAACTTCCTAAATCGTTCCAAAATTCACGAATACAGTTGACTATATTTATAGTACAATAAAGCCAGAGCTTTGGAATTTGAAAAAAAGAAATTCTTTTGAAAAGAATCGAAATACATTCTCACAAACTGTATTGAAACAGTCCTAGATATTGGGATTAGGTTTGACTTTTTGTTATTTTTTATATGTATGAGTATCACACATACAATGTCGTAAACAAAACTTTATTGACTCCCTCATACGTTAGAGAACTACAGGATTGCAACTAAGGTGATTTTTGTGTAGAATCTAATATGAAAAGTTCTACATAGCATAACAATTTTTATTTCAGGAATTTTATCATTTTATCTGTTGTTTAGCTGAAGACAACGTAAAATATATTAAATTCTTTCTGTCTGAGCGCACTCTTAGAGAATTATATTTATAGCATAAGTTTATTCAGGTTGGTAGGGAAATTTCCCTCTGTTTGTAATTTAGAAGGGTTGTACAGTTATTTTGCACTAATCATTCAAATTTTGTAATATAAAATATGTAATATAGCACTACAGAAATTCAGCTGATTTATGTCCAATTACGAAATTACCTTTGTACCTTTAATAAACGTTTACGTTAAAGGTAAACGTTCCAATACAAATATTTAAATAATTACCTTTAACGTTTACGTTAAAGGTAAACGTTTCTTAAATGTACAATATGTGCGATTATATTACCAAGCCAGTCAAGTGGTGAGATGTAGCCAAAGCTCTCTTCGTCTATGGAAGGCCTTCACCTCTGAGCCCGAAACTATCCTAATACCTAATTCCCGTGAACTTCAAAGTCTGTATCTTCTTCCTAATCGTACTCCATAAATATTAAGAATTATATATATATATATATATATATATATATATATACTATATATATACACTATATATATATATATATATATATATATATATATATATAGACTTCTTGTCTACGTGGAGGCGACTAGGAGGTGTATAAGAACAACACACTTGAATCATAAATCAACTTGTTAAAACTCAACAATCATCATTTATTAAGGGAGATAGCAATTACGATATGCCGGATAGCCTACTTTTACTGCCTCCGGTACAATATAACAATAATTACGGGATAGTGTAGCGCAATGCTCGCTTCCTTTCAACAGAACAAAAGATTGGACAGCCTTCTCGCTCCCGTCAAATGCAATCTTCCCCGTGCACAGGGCATTTTTCACACCACAATTCGAATTGCCTCCAAGCCGGGGTCATTCAACCCTCGACTGTCCCCTCAAGAATGTCGCAGGAAGAAGGGTTTGGTGCGTCTCTGGCTACGTATAGCAACAGAGAATATTACTATGGCATAAGAATAGATTTTGCATAAATCCTACACACACACACACACACACACACACACACACACACACATATATATATATATATATATATATATATATATATATATATATATATATGTGTGTGTGTGTGTGTGTGTGTGTGTGTGTGTGTGTGTGTGGGATACCTTTCGTGTGAAGGAGTATTTGCATTCATTAAAGCAGAAATCACTCCAATTATCTAACAATAACAAATGTGTATTTATTTAAAGTATGGTAACAAGAGATTAAAATCGTCTACAGGTCGTCTATAAGCGTCTCTCTATTATGTCGTCGGGAACCCGTCTGTGTCGTATCAATAGCGAACAGTCCTTTTTTCCCCCGACATAATCTCTCCTCTAGCAGACAAGGGGTTTCGCTAGAAGCGGTGGTCATTGCCCTCTCAGGCACCTCGAATCTCATCTCTTTTGTCAAGAGTGGGGCAGTGCGGTTCTCGGGCACTGGGGGAGGGGGGGGGAAATTCGTCTCACACACATATATATATAAATATATATATATATACAATTATTCTTATAAATATCTCTTAAGCATTGAATCACTTCATAAATTTAAGGCAGATGATATCAATTTTTCCTAACCACAGCTATAAGATCTAAGAAACAATCACGGTATTATAAATGTATGTTATAAGTCAGGGGTTCCCAACCTTTTTCCTACATCGACCCCTTTTAAAAAGAATGATTTTCTTCATCGACCCCCTCACATTTTTCTCTATAATATACAGCAAACAACATAATTATAATACTAGCAATTGCACATAAAACACTTAAAGATAACAATGTGACTAAGAATATGAAGAAAAAATTAGAAAAAATGGTTCAATGTGTTTTTGTTTTACTATTTTTTTACTATTTTCATTTAAAATTTCACAAGTATAAGCAAGATTTCAGAAACACAGATTGTAATTGATCAAACATCACCAAGAGAAAAAACGAAACTGCTTTTGATTGGTTGCATCGGGAGGACCCATGTTCTGTGTAAGGTCCAGTGGTTTTCTTTAGTTCTGCTTAGTGTTGGTACACTAATAAAAATCGACGGTGGCATTCGAGGCATATACAAAAGCGTCATGACACTTGACTTTAAAAGCATGGATCACTCCGCTTTTTGCAAATCTGTATTTATACGTATTAAAACGGATATTAACATCCAATAATTACATTTCTAAAACATCAAATTTTAAAACAGAAAAAAATATCGTAGACTCCCAATAGACCCCTGGAGTACTATTGACCCCTTTTAAACTTCCATCGAGCCCAAAGGGGGTCGATCTGGTCAACAAAACAATAGCCCGTTGGTCAACAAAACAATAGCCCTTTGGTCTCCAGCTTGGTTGAAGAATGTTTTTTGTATTTGTCCTCACAAAACATCTTTTTACAAGGGTGGATTCAATAATTCTTTCTAAGTCTATTTTTATCTTTCAAAAATTGAATGCAAGAATCTTTAGCTCAGTTAATTTCAAAATAGCCTTCTGTGTAGTGTTTTAACCTATCGTGAAAGTTAAAGGTCTGTGGAGGGGTATTACCCAGTTACCCCATCAGATTTAGTGATTTGGGTTAACTGGGCCATACCTTCAGGGTACTGATCCACTTATGCTTATATTAACTACTACAAACCCAACCTAAGTAACTGAACTAATTAAGTTATGTTAATAAGTTGCAATAAAGTCAGTCAAGTCATAGGCCTTTATAGATAGAATGTTGTTGGAGAAATTTATACGTTTCAGGCTTGTGAGAGTTCAAACATGTTTTCTTTTTTTTTTCTTACAACTCACCCAACATTTCCGACGTATTTACAAAGAAATTATTGAGTATGAAAATATTTGAGTATGAGAAAGTTCAACTACTATAAGTTAAGTAGTTAAGTAACTCATTTGTGTTCTTTTTCACTTAAGCTTACTACTGGTTAAGTTATTACAGAAAACCTTTTTCTGCAAGTGACACATTAATTGGTCTTATTAACTCATTAACTAACTCATAGCTTGTTAAACTTAAATTAATATTATATTATTCAACAGAAAGACCATTTCAGCTACTAACTAAGCTAGAAAGTATGTTTGTACTTTTGAAAATGTGTTTATAATCAATTACATTGTGTTTTTCAATCACTTTTTGTGTTATTATTTTCCGGTGTTCGCAACAATCTATCTTGCAACATTGGTAATTGCTTTGAAAAATTATTTTTAAATGGGATACAATTTTTTTTCTCACTAGATATACAAGAATTGAACCTATTTACCCAGTCACAAATTCTGTGGTTTATTATGAGAAATAGACCTGGGTGATCCAGTTACCCCAATTATCAGGGGAAATGAGCCCACTTGTATTTAGAAATATATACAATATATACAAAATATATATATATATATATATATATATATATATATATATAATAAAAACCAATATCATACCTTAAACATTCTCCCTAAGACTTACTAAAGTACATGTAATACAAAGATGTTTGAAAATTATACATATTAATATAATTTTAATGTGTTAAATATATAGTATGTAAAAAAGTTGTAAATCTATGGCCCAGTTACCCCAACTTACTTTAATAAAATAATTTGAAAACTAAGAATGACTCACTCTTACAACTACTGTATTTCCTATCCTTCAATCGAAAAGTAAAGAATAAAAATTTAGAGAAGTTAACTATATTGATTGCAATTTAAAATAAAAAATACGCAAAGTCATGCTTTAAAAGAGAAAAATCGAAGTGTGCAAAAGGATCAAACCAGAGACTGGAAAAAGTAAATCTAACTGAATGACTTCCAGAGTTGTATTAACTTTAGAAAGAATGAGAATGAGATTGAAAATAAAGGGAATTCTAAACCTACCTTCAGAAAAAGTGCTTGTCGCAAAAAAGATATTGAAATCGTGAAAGTACATAATTCTACTTTTCGAATATTCTCACGCTAGAGTAGATACCTCGCCGGAATAAATAAGTTTAGTTCAATCGACACCGATAATTTATTCAGCTGCATTTGATATTACATTTCAGCATTCACTTTAGTTTCCGCACATTTGCTATGGCTTTCAGATATAAATAAATAAATAAATAAATAAATTTGTTTACAATTTTTCAAAAACTGTTTTTGCATAGATTTCTAGTACTTTTTAAGTCTTATAAGGGTAAGATTAAATAACTTTTTCTGGGTGCCTTTTCTAGATGCGTTTTATTTTTTTTTAAATACACGCTACGCACTTACTGTGTAAGTAAAAAAGTTTCTAAGAAAGACATGCTAGAGAGTTGCTTTCATCCACTATTTATTCCATGAACGAAATCATTTATGGGTCATCATTACATGAAAGAAAACATTCTCACACTAATAGATTTTTTACAACGTGAAATTAAATCACTGGATGGATATATATATATATATGTATACACTTTCTATTTATAAAATACAAGCTAAAATCTGCAACGCTTCAAGACAATGATTTTTGGGGGTTTTCCTGAAATGGCGCCATTTCTGTTTACCAAATATAAATAAAGTTTCTGTATTAAAAATGTATATTTTTTTCGTTTCCCGCGATTACGCTTCTGAGGGCCGCATTGGGGTTGGAGAGTAGGTATATATACGCTCGACACCACTTGGTTAGCACTAACAGAATGACAACCCTGGAAAAATTCGGAAGATGCTGGTAAGCCAACAGGGAATGTTTTCGTCTTGTGGACTCTTTGTTTTGATACCGTAGGAAGGTCTTATTTGAATATTAAGCCCACTCCATTTTTTCATGTTGAGAATCAGAGCCTGAAAGTCTAATGAGTGCTGAAAAATGACTGCTTAATTCTAATTTGTGGTACTCTCTGTTGGCAGCAGAAATAAGCTGGAGGTGTGCCACTTTTAAAATCAGATATAAATGACTTGCATGAACACGAAAGTGAGGCTAGGTCAATTTTTTTAAGAAATGGAGTTGGCCTACTATTCTTGGAGTTGGCCTTCATAGAATGTATCTAAAAGAAAAGTCATAGATACATCATCAAACAAATAAAGTTCTGCAAGAAACGAAAATTAGAAACATTATTGATAAATTTTTTCTTCTGTTTAATAAAGAAACTGTCTAATAAAGCATGGAAATCTGCACTTCTATGCATTATTAAACAGTTTAAATATTTTCTCCTATAAATAGAATGCTAAATTCAATGCCTCATATGATTATAGGTTGATTGTTAACGAGTTTGATGTCTTTGGAAATAATTTGCGGTCATGTTTGCTTTCTAAATAGAGTTTTCGTTTGTTAGAATCTCATCGGAGTGTTTGCCAACGAAGCAACCAGTCGTTGTAAAGTATTTCCATTTCGAAAACCTTAATCCATGCGAATCAATCCACTATTTGCACTTAATGAATAAAATGTTACTGTCGACTCAACTTTTATGAATATTTTAAGATATGTTCTTCAAGAAATCTTATAAGAAAATGGATCGAATGTAAAATGGTATAATTTTTCCATGTGAATAATTTTTTTAAATACTTTTCGCAATCACTATAAGCCTATTTTATGAATGTAATCTTAAACTGTCATTTATTATTTTTTCATTTTTCCTTTTAGAACTCACATTAATTTTTGAAATGATGGAATTTCTTATTTTCTGATGTAAAAATCGTGAAACTTTGGCCTCTCTTATGACATCACTTTCAAATTCATTTTAAATATTATCTCTCTCTGTTATTTATTTAAAGTTGGAAATACCTTCATCTCCTATCTCTTAATGAAAATCCTTTGTCGGTCCTTTTAGATTTTACAGATATTTGACGAAATCGATTTTCTTTCATCGGTTCTTTGAATCAGGGACAAGAATTTTATAATCTCTGTAGTCTGCTTCTCGATCGAAAATGTTAATAACAGTGGTCGAAATCATCTTCGTAATGCCCCAAAGGGGTTTTGAGAATAGTCACTGTCTTAACTAAACGTATAAAAGGAATGAACGAAATCACCAGTATACATCGGAGATAACAATAAGATTCAGGTAAAAAATATAGAATGTATATCAGGAATAAATCGTTCAGCGCACTTTACTCGATTATTTTACATTCACATGCACATATGAATCTATCTATCTATCTATCTATCTATCTATCTCTCGCTCTCTCTCTCTATATATATATATATGTAGTATGTATACACACACACTGATGTGCAAAACTTGAGGACAGAAGGGAGAAATTAGCACAGTAGCGAAAATATAAAGCAGAACCGAACAAAATATCAGTCAGGTTATTGCCTAGAGGCAGGTGCTCCATATGTGCACATGCACATACACGGCACCTATGGAATGATTTGTAAAAATCCCACCACATAATTTGTAGCATGTCTTACGGTATGATTTCTAATATTCTACAGAGGCTGTTCGCACATTTTTTAGACGATTTTGGTAAGCGGTAATAAAAATTCGTTTGCTGCAAAAGAAATAATTGCAATTGTACTATGTTTTTAAAAGTCAAAATTATCGTCTACGGCTTGAAAGTTTAGTTTTTATTCAAAATGGTGTTTTTAACAAAGCAGTGGTTCGAAGGCTACATTTATGCTCTTTCCGAAGAGAAATATGCATACTCCGCTATCCAAAAACGATGTGAGAGTCATGGTTTTGTGATATCTAAAGCTTCGATAGGTAATATCGTCAACAAGAAAGGAAAAAAGCGTCAAATTGGAGCCTCAAGTGGGACAAAAATTCCAAACAAGTATCCAAGGAAAAAACGGACATCTTCGACTATTGCAAAGGTACGTTGTTTAATGTTAAAAGAAAATCCCCCTAGTCAAAGAACAGTTGCAAAATCATTAAAATGCTCGGTGTCCACTGTAAACAAAATGATAAACGTTGATTTAAATCTTAAGAAAGCGAAAAAAAGCAATGTGCATCGTCTTCTTCCAAATCATATCGCTGAACGTAGGACACGCTGCAGAATTCTATATGAGAAACACTTATCCAAAGAAAAATGGAAAACAATTGTCACAATAGATGAATCATGGGTGTATTTAAATGATTGCAACAAAAAAAGAGCCATTTATTATCATAAAAGGGGAGAAAAAAATTTAAGTACATTGTTCAAAGAATCGAAAGAAAGTTTTTCTAAGGGATTCATGATTGTTGCTGGTTTTTCTTATAATCGCAAGTTAAAAATAAAGAGAGTGGAAAAAAATGTCAAGATTAACTCCAAATACTATCAGGAACATATTTTATCGCCAATTTTTCTGAATGAAATACCATCGCTTTACCCACAGTGCCATCAATCTGTGAGACTCCATCAGGACAAAGCTAGCAGTCACACATCAAAATCCACTGTAAATTTCCTAAAAGAAATGGAACAAAAAACTGGTATCAAGGCCATACCCTTCACTGATATCCCTACTAAATCTCCCGATGTATCACCTATGGATTTTTGTGCTTTCGGACTTTTAAAATCTGCATTATCCAAACGTCGTCCCAAAACCCTTACAGGACTCTGGAAAGCTGTTCAGTAGGAATGCGATAGAATACCTCTTCTGACACTTCAAAAGGCATTATTATCCTGGAAATTGAGGTGTCGAAAGATAGTTTAGAATAAGGGATGTCAAATAGAACATTTAAAACACAAAAATTTTAAGTAATTTAGTTTTGTGAATACAATATACATCATCTAAAAAATATGTGAACAGCCTCTGTATACTATGATTTGTAATGATTTGTATGGTATGCTTTGTAACAGCACCTATGGAATGATTTGTAAAAATCCCACCACATAATTTGGAATATGTTTTACGGTATGATTTCTAATTTTCTATAGTATGATTTGTAATGTTTTGTATGGTATGCTTTGTATAACTACTGTTCCGAGACATAACTTGTAGAATCCTGTCATCTTCTTAATTTATGCACACCAGTGTTTATATATATATATATATATATATATATATATATATATATATATATATATATATATATATATATATATATATATATGTATATATATATATATATATATATATATATATATATATATATATATATATATATATATATATATATATATATATACATATATATAGGTGTGTGTGTATGTATATATGCATTCATCTACAACAGTTATGTGCTTAGATTCTGTCGTAAACGAATTCAAACTGAATTTGTAAGCTTAAACATCCAAGATAACTTTCTTAAATATTAAAAATCTATATATAATTGTCATGCCTAACCATTAAATTTAAATGCATAACCAACATTTTCACATTAAGGCAATTTTCCTTAACCTGATTGCGAGATAATTAAACAATGAAGTCACTGAACTTCAGAGCCGAACGTGCCTAAAAAACCCTAAGCTTTGCAGTTTTATTGGCGAGGTATATATAGAGAGTGGGTGATGCAATAGTTTCTTTTTCAATAATGTTCTTGCCTTCCAAATACGTCTTTGTCTGTCATGTAACCGTCTTCAGTATTCTAGTACCTGGTCTTCAACAACTAAATTTTTTGTGATATCCTGAATTAGTTTCTGCCTTTACTGGTTTTACTGCTTCAGTTAAAGTGATAAACATCGGATTTTGACACCTTCATGCATAAATTTATATTACATATATATTATACAACTTCATTTTTTGATACAGAAGATTACATAAGCTATGGTATAGTTGAAAAGATAAAACACCAATCAATAAGTATGTATTGTCTTATCGACTGAATTTGAAAGTTTTCAAAGCACTGGTGAATAGGCTTCCATTTATATTGTCGTAATCCGTTATTCAATAATACCTTATTATTTGTTATGTTTATTTGTTGGCCTGTGTTAGCCTTTAAAAAGCAAACACATACATTTTCATAGAGGGTTGTTATCGAAATATACCACGCTGTATTGATTAAGAGACAATTTTATAATATTTTATTTGGTATTTCGAGTTAAATATTCATTTATATTTGTAAATACAAATCTGCATTATTAACGTTTTTAAATATGCTCCGGTAACATAATAAAAATAGATTTTTGAACACTAGCTCATGAGGTTTTACATTTAAATTCAAGAGACTGTTTTGAAAGTAAAAACCTTTTATATCATCGAGTATGAAAAATAACTACATAAGCATCAAAAGAAAGGAACTTTTGATAAATTTTTTTCTTTGTAAACTACAGCAAATTTTCAAAAAAGAAACACAATAAATGCTCTTTACACATATCGATGATGAAACATTCTTAAGTTGTAATATATAATGCATAAAAGTTTCCTCAACATGCATTTTCCTTCACCCTGGGGAATGCTCTGTGGAAAAATGTGATGTCGAACCATTTCCGTTATTGGTTCTTTAAAGGTCATGACGGTCGTTGACGTTTCTGCAAGTTTTTCGATTTTTTCTCTGTGTTATTTATTTTGTTAGTCCAGAGTGTCCGGAAACTTGTTTGTGGCGATCAAAATGTGACATCTGGTAAGGCTTAAGACGACATAATTTGAAAGGAGAAGTATTTCAATAACGCCGTCTAAGATTTACTATGATTTCTGATTTATATATATATATATATATATATATATATATTAATTTATACAAGTATAAAGATTCTGAAATAATTTTGACACTTAAAAAACCTGATATGTTAAGTGTCTATGAAAAATATTAGTATAATTAATTACTTGATAGAAAAATTTATTAATACATTATATTTTAGTATAAAATTACAAAGTTTTATATTTATGTAATTGAAAATTTGTTATTCTTCAAATTTCGTCTTACGTTGTATCATCACTATGTAAAAGATAACAATCAGTTTCTTTTCAACCACTATTTTTAATATGAATTTTTATATAGATATACCAGATCTTCTATCAATAAAATACCAGATCTTATATACCAGATCTTCTATCAAAGTTAGAGAAGCGAAATGTTGAAATATAAACAGTTTTATTCAAGTAATCCTGTGTTCAGTAACACACTCTTGTCATATATAGTTATCAGATTTTCAGGTAGGATTTCTGAAAGCAAAATGTTTTCGAGTTTCTGGTGAGGGGTGTGCTCATATTTGACTTACTGGTGCTATTTTCCTTTTGATTTTGATGGAAACTAAACTTTGATTTTTATTCATGAATTTTGAGGCTAAAATGTCACCTCAAACTGAAAGGTAAGTTGAAGGAGAGAGTTCAAAGCATACACAAAATAGAGTTAACTCTTCGTAAAACTTTTAAACCTGCGTTTTCTATGACAAAAAATAACCGGAAGATATCTCTCAAAACTCCTCAACGCGTACCAAAAAGTAAACGGAAAAAGACTGAGGTGAAAGAGTCTGTGTTTAACTTACCAGTGTGCATAAATTTGAAGCTTAAATATTTTTATACGAAGTAAGTTTATTCACAACAGGTTTAAAGATAAAAATCAATCGTTTTACAAAGACTTTAAAAAACAAAATTTAGACTATTGCTTGAAATAGTTGTATAACCATATATATATATATATATATATATATATATATATATATATATTTATATATATATACATACAAATACAAATTAACTTAAAGCACGGAAATTAAAAAAAATTAAAGCTCACCTACATATATATATATTTGCGACTTGTTATAGGATATATAACTATATCTCTATCTATCTATCTATCTATCTATCTATCTATATATATATATATATATATATATATATATATATATATATATATATATATATATATATATATATATATATATACTAATTTAAAGATTTTTTGAAAGGCATAGAAAATACAATTATGCATATAGAAAAGAACAATATGACAAACAAAATTAGATTTTCAAATATCTAGCTTCGATTACATAATACCATCCTTTTTTTAGACATTTCCTGGAGACTTCTAATTAAGTCGCTCTTTTAAGTGCAGGGATGGAGTTTTTCTTAATTTAATTTCACAAAAGTCTGTCTTACTTAGATTTCGAAAAAAAAAAAAAAAGAAGTGAGATTTAAATTTCGAACAAGTTTCATTCTTCTTGTGCATACATTAATTCACTGTGAAGTAAAAGATATAGAGGTTTTCGTTTTTATCTCATAAAATATTACAGTTTACGAATTGTCCAATTCCTGAGTTTTCTCTTTCTTGAAAAAATATATAAATGTTAAAGAATATATTTGATTATCAAATAATATTGAAATAAATCTTTTAAGTAATTTTATTTCCCTCTTGTATGTAAAACATTTTGAAAAGAATTTTGTGGCATATATATTTGTGTCCACTAGTCTTTCATTATATATATATATATATATATATATATATATATATATATATATATATATGACAAAGTTTATTATTTACCGGCTTATGACGTGTTGCTTCTATATGTTATATCAATCCCTCATAACTTTTTCCTAATATAATTATTGGTATAGCAGTCAGTGAATAAAGGCCTATGGCAAAGAACTACAATTAAAATGCTCCTAAGGGTTTTATTTCCGAATAGAATTAATCTCAATTCATTCCGTGCTAATTATCTGCCAGGCCATCATCTTAATCTTCGCGTTGCGTGACCATTCAAGATCGAAGCTAATCCCTCTCTACCTTAAAACTTTTTTGTTTCAAATCTTCTAATGCCATTGCGCATGCGCTCATGACGTTGCACCGAACATAAGGCTGGGGCGTGATCAAATGTATACTATTAATAACCCATACGGGAATTCCGCTTCGGTTCTTCTCAAACACCTCGTGAATTAAGTTCAATTCAAAAAACGGGGATTTCCCGGTTCCAGCCACAGCGTCCCGAAATACAACAAGTAGTGATATTTAACGTTAGAAATTAGATTATTCTGAAGCCCCCCTGTAACTATCTCACTTATTCCCTCTATCTAATTAATTCTTAACTAACACACACACACACACACATACATATATATATATATATATATATATATATATATATATATATATATATATATATATATATATATATAAACATAAGTAGGAACCGAACTCCGAAATCAGACAATGTCCGAAAAAAATGCTTATATCGCGAATGGATCACTGACAAATACGCCAAGTCCGAAATGTAACATTATTTCGGAGTTTGTGCACTTGAATTTGATCAATTCGCATTCGGGCAAATCAGTAGTGAGCCAAGTTCGATTTTGCACTTGGAGGATGGGCGAAAAACCAAGTCCGATTATGACAACCCTAGCCCCCACGTTTGCCTGTCGCCTCCGATACCTCAGCCACGTTTCGTTCTACCGTTTGTATGTGTTACTGTTCACGATGTCCTCTGTTGATGACGGTGTTAAATCAGCCACGACTACGTGAGCAAATGAAATGAGAGGTAAATTTCTCGAACCTTTGGGTAGTTTTTTATAAATTTCGGGCGACAGCAGTTGTTTTTTCCCATTCGAAAAATATGAAAAGTTGATCATGGAAGTGAAAAGCAGCGTGGAGAAAAGACAAAACAAGCACCCCATCACCTCTAAGGACTACAGAAGACTAAAAAGATATGAGGTAGTACCTATTTGTGGTATCGAAAAATTAATTTTAAAAATGACAGATGATGACCAAACCATACAATATTTTTGTCATACTGACTAAATTTTTGAAGTTATTCATAAAGCTCATATACATTTGGGTCACAAAAAAATAAAATGTATGGAAAAGGAACTACAAGAGAAATACTGTAATGTGCTTCAAACGCTTCTCCAACAGAAATACTGTAAATATGTAAAAGTGTTCAAGCTGTACCTTTCTCTTTGTGAACAGTGTCAGTTGAGAAAAAAAGGTAAAAACAAGGGAGGCGTTGTTAAACCAATACTTACTAACGCATTCCGAAAACGAGGACAGATTGACCTCATTGACATGCAATTGACTTGATTGTACCAAAAAAAAATCAAAAAGCAAGCGGACGAAATTCTAAGAGGCAGTAACGTGAAATTTCCTCCCATGAGCATCGGTCAGAACGTTGTATTACGTGTTCGAGAACTTGCCTGCGCCCGAGAAATGTCGAGAAATGTGATCGCTGTGATAATGGAAGTGAACGATGATGGGATACAAACTCGGTACAAACACGGTACGGATTTCGTACCGAGTTTGTATAGAATACAAGCTCGGTACGAAATCAGGAATATTGGAGAAGTTATATTCCAGAAATGAATTCCAACTGAAGGAAGACAACTTCTTATCTGAAAAAGACGTTCTAAGCTTCGTACATTCACTTCCAACCACAGTTACCCTGGAATCAGGAAGCTCACAAGATTTTGTCCACTGCAATTGTAGAAAGCAGTGTGACATTAAAAGATGCAAGCGCCTATCAACTGGCATCAAATGTAACTTAAAATGTCAAAACAGTTCAGCCTGCAATAATAAGTAACAGTGCATTTTTAATATTTTTTTCCAGCATTTATTATTTTACTATGTTTTCATTTCTTCACCATGGACATACTTTTTTAACTGTGAGGTTTTTAAAATAGTCAACACATATCGTTAAAATGATCTTTTAACTCATTTCATTCATTTTATTTAGAATTAGAGTTAAAAATGATTGTTTTCTGACTTTGATCATTCTTCAACTGACCATTCGCAAAGTGAGCAATTTAGAATGCTCAAAGTGCGAAATGAAATTAAGTTTCGTACTCTGCGCACTTCTGATTTTCCCATACGCGAAATGATCATTTGTAAATGACCCAAGTCTGAAATAATGTAACATTTCGGACTTGGCGCATTTGTTTGTGATCCATTCACGTTGTGAGCATTTTTTTTCGGACATTGTCTGATTTCGAAGTTGGGTTCCAACATATATATATATATATATATATATATATATATATATATATATATATATATATATATATATATATATATGTATATATGTATGTATATATACACAACAGGACAAAAAAACAACAAATAGCATTCGTGGGGATGCGTTAAAGCAGTCATTAACCACAAAGCACAAATACATGAATCATCTAAAGTTTGCAAATAGTATAGCCATATGCATGACGCAACCAATCAACTAACACATAAAGAACAAAAACACAGGTGCATTAGCACCCAAAGATAGAAACATAGGTGAATCAACACCCAAAAGACAAAATGTTAAGCAATTAGACTGAAAAAATAAAAATTCATCTCTCTTTGCTTGGCTCATCAGCCGTGGGTAAAGCAAAGAAATATAATCCAACATAGTCAAACACAAGTGGTTTCGCCATGGTGTCATATTCAAAAAAACTTTTATAATTAATATGGCTGAATCAAATAACAAAAATCTGAAAGAATTTTTATGACACGACGGTCGTAGGTAGGTGTTACAAAATAACCGCTTAAAAAGCAACATATATATATATATATATATATATATATATATATATATATATATATATATACATATATATATATATATATATATATATATATACATATATATATATATATATATATATATATATACATATATATATATATATATATATATATATATATATATAAAGCAACATATATATATATATATATATATATATATATATATATTATATATAAATAATCATTGAAGCATTAACTCGATAGCTTATTGCGATGACTGTTGGAAAATACTTCTATATCGAAAATTTTCTAAATATAATTTTGAATTAACTTTTGAAGCCGAATATTCTTATTTTTATCAGGTTTTGGCAATTGTTTTAAACAACTCAATCAGGGGTTATTCTGCTTATATAAAGCATTTATTTTTGAACTGAGACTCAAAAGATTTGCAGCGCAGAAACATAAAAGTATACCCATAGAAATTGTTGGCATTGTTTAAATGAAATAAGTTTAAAAATTCACTCAGATGAATTCAGACATAAATATGAGCACCACCCCTCGGGACCACTTGTAGACTTGTAAATAAACGAGAAAACAGAAGTCATACCAGAATAAAATGAGTTAAACTAGAAGACTTCGTATCCAGGCTTCAGAGTTCGTACAAAAGACCAGACGACTTAGAAACGATGAATATATCCGTCTATACCTTATATGCGTAAGACAGTTCACGTGCGGTCGTTCCATCACATACGTCAGCAGCTATATATATATATATATATATATATATATATATATATATATATATATATATATATATATATATATATATATATATATATTCAGTGCATTCTTTCAGAAGAATATAATTCATTCACTCTATTTTGTTTTGAAGAAAATCATGAAGGTTACGTAAAATCATCGAAAAAATAAAACTACTTGATTTAGGATGCTAAGTTCTTTTTGTTATTTTATGCCAGGAGAATGGTCTGGCAACAAAATAAATTACAATATTACACCCAGAATACGGCAGACAAACATGCGCTGCTAATATATCTCCAATTTAGGAGAGTCCGTTCAAGGTTTTCCTCTTAATAACAAAATAAATATATATTTCACATGTGTGCCGTACTGCACGCCGCAATTCGATACTGTTTGAGGATTAAGCGAGGTGAAACTGAAGTGGTTAAGCGGAAGCCTCGACCTTAATCCCACAGAAGCAGGCTTTTAGGATAAACCTGAAGGGTTTCTTTACCTATAATGACACATCTAATTTCTGATTCATCACCGCTTTGCAGGAGTAGTAAAATAACACCAGGATAATATTACCAAGAAGTGTACAAGGTATTATTTTAGTCTGCAAGGAACTTCAAAGCTACAGTAAAGTCAAATGATTGAATAGCTAAATTTTTGAATGGATGAATGAATCATTATTTAATTTAAAGTAAATACTATATTGTATAAAAATTATGTCATCTGATTTCCCCCATTATGTGTTTGTCTTGTATTCGTCGAATTATGTATTCCTTTTAAAAAATTTGGGGTTGCTTTATCGTGTGTTTTTTTTTGTAACCATGTCATAATTATAATGGAACAGTTCTTTTTTTTATGAAAAAAATATATAATGAATTACCATAATTTTCGGACCATCTGAAATTCGTGGGAGGATTTTTAGAAAAGAATATTTTGTATTTTGTTAGGTATATAAAGATATTTTCAACTTCTGACTTAATAAATATAAAATAAATATATAAAAAATATAGTAAATGGTATATTTATAAATATATAATCTATATAATAAATTGTATACATAAAATATATACAATCTATATAATAAATATATATATAATATATGTAATAGAATATTAATTTTATTTTAATGTTACCTTCGGACCATAAGACGCTCTTCAATTTTAAGTCAATTTTTTTATGTAAAGAGGTGCGCCTTATGGTCCGAAAATTCCGGTACATATAACTTTACAATTAATATTTCTACATACGAAAATAATCATTGAAGCATTAACTCGATAGCTTATTGCGATGACTGTTGGAAAATACTTCTATATCGAAAATTTTCTAAATATAATTTTGAATTAACTTTTGAAGCCGAATATTCTTATTTTTATCAGGTTTTGGCAATTGTTTTAAACAACTCAATCAGGGGTTATTCTGCTTATATAAAGCATTTATTTTTGAACTGAGACTCAAAAGATTTGCAGCGCAGAAACATAAAAGTATACCCATAGAAATTGTTGGCATTGTTTAAATGAAATAAGTTTAAAAATTCACTCAGATGAATTCAGACATCAAATGCATCACTTAATCTTAATTTATTTAGATTTCCACAGATTTTATCTTTTGATTTCAAAATCAGTCTACGTATTCTTATCTTATCTCATTCAAAAAGATCCTATTTTACAATAGCTGCAAATTTATCTGTAAACTCCCCAAATCAGAAATCTTTTCCGGCAATGAATAAAAATAATGCATTGCAAATTTCAGAAACTTATCCCATTTTAAAAAAAAATTCACGAGATTTAAGAATAGTAATTTTGTTAGATAAATTGATTTAAAATATAACAAGGATTACTCAAGCATATGTTTGACATATAATATGATAAAATGGAGAAAGAAATTTACTCGATTGCTCGACTTGAAAAATTGGACTTAGCATTTTAAAAATGGGAGATTTAAATTGGAAAATTTGATTGTAAGGATTTTATATACTGCTGTAAATAACATACAAAATCAAATATCTCCGATTAAATTTTGATTTTCCTGCAGACACCGTACTGGGACTAAATAGAATGTATTACCGTTCAATCATAAAAATAATTCTTAAAGGTAGTATTATAACCATTAATTTTGTATTCGTAGAACAAGGTTTAATCTATACTTCTTATATATTCCTCGAATATTTTCTTTGGTAAAAGATTTTATAAGATATCCTTAATTTTATCAAAGATTTATTACATGAATTTTAAAGGAACATTCAAAGTAAGTCGTGTGTCTTCAGTCTTGATGCTTTTCCTTAACCGATTTAGGACCGCTCCATGTTTCCTTTATTGGAAATGCACCAAACAGTGTTTTAACACTTCTTAGAACATTAATTACACAAATAAGTTGTTTCCATAAAATTAAATTTATTTTTACGAGAGTTACAAAATGTTGCGTTTTCGCAACATCAGTCCAAAGCGATATAAAAATTTTAAAAATATAAAAATTTTAAATTATAAAAATTTTTAAGAAAATTTTAAAATCTTTGAAACATTTAGCATGAAGAGGTACATTACACTTATTACATACGGAAATTGTTTGACTTTTGCAGTGTTTAAATTTTTTTGTTTATTTTTACTATCTTTAGTAATAATATGGCCCATACGGTTTTTCCGAGTTTCATTGAGAATTAGATTTTGAATTGAAGATGGTCTTCCAATATGTGAAGTTTCAGGTAAAACAGAATTCATTGGCATTTCTTCAAGCCTTTTTATTAAAGATATGGCTCTCTCAAAGATATAGATCTCTTAAACTCCAATAAATTTATTTTAGAATTCATTACATCCATGTAGAGTCTCCCTTTTTCCCATACAATATGCTCCTTTTTTTTACTATATTGCTTACTTTTACATTTACTAGAAAAAAAATGTCGATTTCACCTGCAATGTCTTTAGGTGATTCGACATTTTTACATAAAATATTATCATCAATATCTTCTTCATCCGTCAAATCATCCGGATCTGGAGGGATAATGACGAATTATGTTTCCTCATTAGCTTCTGTTGAGGACGATTCTGAAATATCATAATCTAGCCCATGAAAATACTCCAATGTATCTTTCAATGTCAAAAATCACTTTTTTCTAGAGACAAACTTATCCGAAATGCAAACAATACCAATTTACTGCATGAAAAACTAGGCAGCACTAATAAAACACATTGAAAATAAGTAATACATTTTGGACTGATGTTGCGTTTTCGCAACATTTTTAAAAATATGAATTGAGAAACATAAAAACAAAAATTATGATTTATCTGTTGAAGCCATTTTGTTCTTTAGCCTCTAGTAAACTCGGAACAAGCATCAAATTGGAAATTTATCATGTGCCGCTATCTAAGGTTATTATTTGAAAATAGTCATTTTTTCCCTTTCAAAACACCAGAAAAAAACAATTTTTTGCAAGTGCTAAAAGGGGAGAAATGAGGAAACAAAAAAATTATTATGATCAAGTGAAGTATAGAGAATAAAATAAAAATGTTACTTCAGACGTACAAAATTTTGAACATGCCTTTAAAAAATACAGAAAATAATGTTGCGTTTTCGCAACACCAGTCTTAAATGGGTTAAGTTCACTCATTTAGACATGTCGTTTTGAACAGTTGGTTGGTTGGTTGGTATTGTGCCCTTTGGACTGGTCAAATAAAACCACGAGTTGTCATCACCGACATACGTATTCGAAGATATGTGTCAATGTACAATTTCCACTGAGGGTAGCTATCAATTCTCTGCAGACCTGCCAGTAGTGAAGGGCAGATGAAAACATAATTTGAAGTAAATTCAGTTTTACGGCATTTCGTATATTTTGTTAACATTCTTGTGGTGTCCAGATGTGGTGGATTGTCATTCCTCTGTAATGTCTTCGGTCTGTCTACATCCCTTAATAATATAATATATATTATTAAGCGATGTAAATATAATATATCCCCCCGATGTAAATATAATATATCTCTCGGATTGAAGTACTCATGTATATTTTGAGGCAGTTTTTCCGGCTCCCATTTTGTATAGTTTTGTGTGCCCGTTCAGGAAAACAAGATGTATGCTGTCTCCATCGTTGCAGATTTTCTCATCTGAAGATCTATCTGTATCAGCGCACGCGAGTTTACTCTCAAAAAAGGATTCTACAGTTTTAATTCCTTTACCTCTGATATTTAGGCTAGTTCCTTCTTGGAGAAAGGATCAATGAGATCTAAATTTATTTAAATATTTTGAGAAAGCTCAGACGGCAAGTGGTTCTTTGAATATTTTATATGAATCAAGTTCGAGATCAAATTAGCTTTTTATTTGTGGGTCATTTTATAATGCAGATGATCTTTGAGTCTGCATTTACTACTGCTTTGGAGGATCTTTCTCGACATACGGTCTGTTCTTGTTTCGAAATTTGATGGTGGTATAAACCTTCAACATTCGAGTGATTTCGCACCATAATTCACACTGCGCATTTCTGTTATTTGTGGAAGAGACTGATCCAATGATTATTTTTGCGGACCGTTCCTGAACCGTATAGAGCTTGCCAGAGAGGATTTCGAGGCAGGAGTCCAAATTGGTGTTGCATATTCCATAATAGATTTAGTTAAAGTTGTGCATGGGTTTTTTAATGTTAGCTCCCCAATATGGGGCACGAATCCTAGAACATTAAAAACGGAAGCATTTTAAGATCTTATATTTCAAAAGTGTCTTGTTCACGCAATTTTTAATACGTTCTGTGAAGGGAAGTTCCGTGTTCTGCATGAGTCCCAAATGCACATATTTTTTAGTCTTTACTAAACATTTGTATTTCAGTAATAAATTTCGATTGAAAAGTTTACCATGTTTCCTATCCGTGGAAAAGATTTTATGTGCTTTTATCAGAGGTTTTAAGGCTTTTCACCAATTTTTTATTATTTTTTTCAAATAACGAGGAAATTTTATTCAAATAACAAAGAGGTCTCAAAATTCGAGAGATTTTTTATCTGAATTCCTTATAGCAATATCATCTGCGTAACACGCGACCCATGTATCTTTAAAGAGATAAGTGTGAATATTATTAACCTAGATAAGAACTATCCGAGAACTTAGGACAGAGCCCCGAGGGACTGTATCTCAAGTTTTTTGATCTTTTGAGTATAACTATGTGCTATGAGTAATTCATATAATTATAGAATCCCTTTAAGTTGTAATTAAAGTTGTCAATAAAAACAATAAGACAGCTTTTCTAAACTGAACTAATATGAATTTTTTACACTCCCGCTTCTAATACTAGATGTTTTTTTAGAAAAAAATGTGTAAATACCTTCGTCTTCGTTTATTTGCTTAAACATAATCCATAAGCCGTAATATTTGTGCTAAGAGCCTATTTACATTTAAAAAAATATAATTCTACAATTAAGTTTTCTGTGAACGTTACTTCTTTTGAATCTTTATTAAACACAAATTACTATCATTAATTGCAGTCATAGGACAAGCCTGCTTTTGTTTCCCCTTTCTAAATGATATGTTATACTTTTTCAACAGGTACTGTAGCACGATTTCTTGAAAAAGGAAAAAAAAATGTCATCAATGTCAGATTGATAGAAAAGTCGTTATTCTGAGTTCTGTTGCATGGGGAAAAGCTAAATACAGAGGACATTGACCTCTATAGAAATACTAAAACAAATAAATCCTTAATGGAGTATTAAAAGTTGCGTGTTTCAGAACATTTTTCTAAAAAGTGATGAGTGCTATTAGTACTAATGCGTGCTAGAGAAGAATCTGTGAAAAACGCATTGTATTGATCCATGTATGTAACACCTCAAATATTGATTCTACTTTTACAATTCAATTAAAGTACACAATATTAATAATTAACTTATTAAAATTTATTTACATTTAATTCTGGGGTGATACATATAAAAATGTGGCATCTTTTAGATCTACAATATAAGTTGTCATCTTCATATTTGTTACTTAAAACATTCAGGACCTGTAGTAACCTTTACCTTAGATCCTTAGATCTGTTAGTTAATAGATCCTTAGATCTGCTAGTTCCTTAGATCTGTTGAAAGTGTTCTCTCTATATGACTATACGAAAACTATTCAAATTATTTAACGCAAAGAATCTAACACATTTTCAAAATCTAGCAATATATAAAAAGGGAGGTAAATTTCAAAAATTCTAAAATTAAGTTTCTTTGTATGTTATTTTTTTTAAAAAACTGACCCGTGGCATTTATATTTTAAATATATTAACAGAAAAAATATATAAACTAGCAGAAAACTCGCACTTCGCTACGGTGTACATTCAAATTATATACAATGGTCGATGTATGCAATTAATGCCCCAAAAAATAAATGTATACCTATATTTATAATAAATAAGACGTTCAATGTATACAATTCATGTAATATATATATATATATATATATTTATTTATTTAAATATTTATTTATAAAAAATTCATAAGGGATATTTTTAAAGACAAAATAATGTAGAAGAAAATATTCAAATTAAATCTAATAGGACATACTAAAGAATATAGCACAGTTAATATAGTACAATTTGAGAAACATATCTTTTACTGTATCTTAATATTTTTTTGGATAATGTCCAATAGTCTGCTGCCTTAGGAAGGAAAAAAAATATTTTTTTGACTATTTCGTTGTCACGTGATGATAAATTTATTTAAAGTAAGGAAAAAGAAATCACGTGATCAGCATATAATAAATTAAATTCTAAAAATTGATCTTTAAAAATTCACCAAAAATCAGAAAATGGAGGTAAAAATTCGAAAAAGATTACATTTTAAAGGAATTTTAATGATCTCTCTCGTGATATAAATTTTATAACCCTCAAATTATTATTTTAAATGCAAACTTAAAAAAAGTTACTAAAACAGCTTAAAAGTTTAATTTAAAAAAAATCTAAGATTTTTGAAAAATCTTTCTTAGTGCACCCCTACACTATAAGAAATATCACCCTGCAAAATTTCAGCCCTTTAAGTCCAGTGATTTGGTCTGAGCCTTGTATGTCAGGCAGTCAATCAGTCAGTCAGTTACGGAACTGTTTTACGGAAATCTTTCTTAGTGAACCCCAACACTTTAAGATGAATCGGCATGCAAAATTTCAGCCCTTTAGATCCAGCGGTTTGGACTGTGCGTTGTATGTCAGTCAGTCAATAAGTTAGTCAGTTACGGAACTGTTTTATATATATAGACTAGCTGAAAACCCGCACTTCGCTACGGAGTACATTCAAGTTACATACAATGGTCAATGTATGCAATTGATGCCAAAAAAAAATAAATATATATATTTATAATAAATACGACGATCAATGTGTACAATTCATGTAAATATATATATATATATATATATATATATATATATATATATATATATATATATATATATATATATATATATATATATATGTATATATTTATTAAAAAATAGTAAAGGATATTTTTAAAGACAAAATAATGTATATGAAAATATTCAAATTAAATCTAATAGGACAAACCAAAAAATATAGTACAGTAAATATAGTACAGTTTGAGGAACATATCTTTTACTGTATTTTAATATTTTTTTGGATAACGTCCAATCGTCTGCTGCATTAGAAAGAAAAAATATGTTTTTTGTCTATTTCGTTGTTATCACGAGACGATAAATTTATTTAAAGTACCAGAAAAAGAAATCACGTGATCAGCATTTAACAAATTAAATTCTAAATATTAATCTTTAAAAATTCACCAAAAATCAGAAATGGAGGTAAAGAATCGAAAAGATTTCATTTTAAAGGAATTTTTATGATCTGTCTCATGATATAAATTTTATAACCCTCAATTTATTATCTTAAATGCAAACTTAAAAAAAATCACTAAAACAGCTTAAAAATTTAATTTTTAAAAAATCTAAGAAGAATTTTTCAAAAATCTTTCTTAGTACACCCCTACACCATAAGACGAATCGTCATGCAAAATTTCAGGTCTTTAGGTCCAGCGGTTTGGTCTGTGCGTTGCATGTCAGTCAGTCAGTCAGTTACGGAACTGTTTTATATATATAGACTAGCTGAAAACCCGCGCATCGCTACGGAGTACATTCAAATTAAATACAACGGTCAACGTATGCAATTTATGCCAAAAAATAAATATATACATTTATAATAAATGCGATGATCAATGTATACAATTGATGTAAAATATATATCTATCTATATATATATATTTATAAAAAAAATCATAAGGGATATGCATTTTTTTTGGATAATATCCAATCGTCTGCTGCATTAGAAAGAGAAAAAAATATTTTTTTGTCTATTTAGTTGTTACGCACGTGACGATAAATTTATTGAAAGTACCAGGAAAAGAAATCACGTGATCAGCATTTAATAAATTAAATTCTAAAAATTAATCTTTAAAAATTCACCAAAAATTAGGAAATGGAGGTAAAAATTCGAAAAAAATTTCATTTTGAAGGAATTTTTATGATCTTTCTCGTGATATAAATTTTATAACCCTCAATGTATTATTTTAAATGCAAACGTAAAAAAAGTTTAAAAATTTAATTTAAAAAAATGTAAGAAGAATTTTTGAAAAATCTTTCTTAGTGCACCCCTACACTATTAGAAGAATCGCCATGCAAAATCTCCGCCCTTTAGGTCCAGCGGTTTGGTCTGTGCGTTGTATGTCAGTCAGTCAGTGAATGAATGAGTCAGTAACGGAACTGTTTTATATATATAGATTACACAGTAATTTAAGGATATCACTATGACAATAACTCCGGAAATGAATTCCGCAATGAGGAATCGGTCTAGCCACAAGAAGATGTATTTGCCGTACAGTTTAATGGGTTGTTTATGTGTGTTAAAGAATTAAATGGTTTGAATCTAGTTTATTAGCATTATAATTTTCTTCTTTTTTCATTTAATAAATTTGTTTATAATATGAAAACCGTATTTGAGTGACTTATATGATGGGAAGAGAATTTTAAGAGGCAGGAGAATTATCAAATCTTATCGCTAATTACTTACTATAATTTCAAAATTACTAATGATATTAGTCAATAAAAAATGATGAATAATATAATTGTAATGAATATTGTTCAATTAATAAGACTCCTCTGTTGCTAATCTCATGGCATTAAAAACAAACAACTTTAAAACGATTGGTAAGGACTGTTAAAAACAGAATTTTACATAATTAACAGTCCAGTCTTCATATTTTACGCTTAAATGTTTCCTCCATCTTTTAATCTCGAAATTTTAAATAATAATGGCAATTTTAACCAGTATAAGTATTCTGTATCCCTATTGTGCATGTGATATGAGGGCTATAATGTTTAGATAAAAATTATATTAATAATTTAAAATAATATTAAACAATTTTTTGTTTTTAGATAAAAAATAAAGGTGAAATTCTTCATTGTAAATCCATATAAACCTAGCAGTTGGAAAGTTTTGTGATGAACGAAAACAAAAAGAAGTTGCAGTAAAGTCACTAAAAAAATTACGTATGTTTTATCTAGCTTTTATATATCTTGTTGAACAAAATACTGATTTTTAGGAAAATTCCTGCAGTACTCAAAACAGATAATAAAAAATACATTTTTAAAGAACACATTAAAGAAATACCTATTCCCTAGTCCTTCAAACTAACAAACTTGCAGATGTCCGAGACCCGGGGAACAGAAAGTATAATTACGATTCAATAACAAGCTAACGTTTATTATATTTCGTATTTGGCGAGAGGCTAAAAATTAGGACAAAATTATGTCAAAAGCCTCAGGCTTACAAAAGGCTGTTTTACAGATGTTCGAAACTGACACTACTTTTTATTCAAATCTTTCGCACCACACTTTGACTTTTTACACGAGGCACTATGTCTTTCTATTTACTCGTTCTGCTTCCTTACTCACTTGGCTGCCTTCCTAAAACCGCTAGTACGATAATCAGCTTTTTAAATCAAGCCTTGATGCCTGTAGCTTCTCTCGCTGACTGGAAAGAACTCACAAGCCCTTATGCGTACGCACCATCCTAATCAGTACGGGATATACAATTTCTTTTTGCCTCGAAAATAAAGTTCAATATTTATAGATGGATTAACATAGACATGGTACATTAACGAGGCACCAGAGAAAATACATGGATTAATGTCTGTAGAATTTGTTAAATAGGAAAATTTTTTTCTAAATATACTGGTTAGAAAAAAGAAAAACTAAAAAGCATTTCAATCTAAGGAGTATTTATATATTCTTAAAAATATATAGTTTAGAAGTCAGTAGATATTTTAAAAATCTACATTTTAGTGAATAATTAATGCATGGCAACCCAATAAGTACAGACACGCATGATATACCGTCGGGTGTTTTTTTAAGTACCGAAAAAATGTGCATCATTAATTTTAAAAATGTCCCCCAGATGGCGCTTCATCAGTAACAAAAGTCAATCAAAAGGTCAACATGGCAAGCTTCTTGCCGTAACTCCTCCTTGTCTTTTCAGTTTCTTTTGCAGCAACTAAATTTGTAGATGCGTCAATACTTGTGCCGCGCCATCTGGTGAATATATTTGAAACTACTTATGTAATTTTTTTTTCGAGTCTTAAATTAAACCTGACTTTGTATCATGCATGTCTGCACTTATTGTGTTGTCATACGCTAATTTTTCACTGAAACATATATTTATAAAATGTCTACTGACTTTTGAATTACTAGGATCTTCTTAATACCAGAAATTAAATTTCTATAAATCTAATAAGTTAATAGTTTTAAACCTAAACAAAATTGATTTTTTCAGCAATTAACTGTTTTGCCATTTTATGTGTGTGAAGTCCCAAGTTTTTTCTTTCCGACATCAGAGAGAAAATATGTACAGTATTTATTTGTTTTATAAACTTCCTAGGATCCAAAATGACAATATTCCTATTTTATAACTGTTTGTATTGTGTTTTTCTAATTCATCTGTCTTTGTATAACAAGACACGCCCAACTATGATGTGTTTAGATAGGGTTCCAGACATTCTAAACCACACCCAGTTCTGGTATTCCAGTTTAGTGAAAAGATTCTATAGTTTAGGTTATCGTATTAATGCAAACGCAATAAATATTGAATAAGAAAGCATGACTCGTGGCTGTTGCGTGCATCTTTTACTAAAAAATCTTGAAGGGCAAAACTATGTATTTAAAATTGTTGCTATGGCATGCATATATTCTGATTTCTACTGAAACAAAAATATAGTTGTTTTATAAGTCTGGTAACCAGGATACTGTAATACAGGAATATAGATCATACAGAATATTCAAATACTAGGAGGATTCATAAAATGTATTTTCTATGCAAATTGCTAAATATATTCACAATATTTACGGGCAGCAAAAAGAATCATTGAAGCAAAATTGTCTGATTCACAAAGTATGAATCATAAATATGTGTAAAAAAGGTTTAAATAAAAGAACAGGGCTCAAAAGAATCCGATTGTATTATGCACTGTATATAGACTAGTAGGTCAGTATTTATTTAAAATATTATTACATGCGAAAAAATTACGAATGGATAACTTGTCCAAAACAGGGACGTTCACTTCAGGTCCGAACGGCTGGATCAAAAGCATGAGTATTGTAGTACTGATGGGTCATGTAGAGTTAGGTATACAGCTTCTGATACAGTTTTAATTCAATTCTGAATCGAATTTCATATTCATTACTTCTGTTTATCATAAGATGTCACAGATCATATGGTGGGCACAAGTTACATCAAAGAATGTGTCAAAGAGTTCTCAACTCTGAAATTGATGATGGTCTTATCTGTTTGTTTTTACGTTACGGCGCTACTTTGATAAGCAGTAATTCCAAGACTGATTTCAATCCAAAGAAAGTTTTCGGCGAAATGCCCCGCCCCTTCTCCCCCTCTTCCCCAGAGTGAGAGAGATGCAGAATTTCATCCCGCAATTTCTTCTGAACATTGATAGTAACCGTATTATGTATATTACTAAATACTATAGTCGGAGGTTCCAGGAGCTGTAGAACTTTCACTTTTATTCAGAATATATCAAGTACACATTGCATTCATACATTTTCTTGTGTGCGTATATATATATATATATATATATATATATATATATATATATATATATATATATATATATATATATATATATATATATATATATATATATATATATATATATATGAGTGTGTGAGAGTGATATAGTGCACATGTAAATGAAATAATTTTCTTATCTCTCAAGGCAATCAGATTATTTGAAGTCAACAAAAACATTAAAAAAAGTGAAGGCTCTGTTAAAATCTTCGATTTCGCCTTGATTTTAAATAAGCTATGTACATTATAATAGGGTATGTATACGTATTTTATGAACTTATGATGCCAGCAAATTTTCTGGGCTGTTCGTATTTTTATTCCAGAATGTTATAAATATAATATTATAAACAGTATAATTACGTTTTAACATTTCATTTTATCTGTATCAATCGATCTACATCACTATAACTAACTGATTAAAATTTTCTTCATTTAATAAATAAAAAAATACAGAATCTGAACAAACGTGACACTTTAAAAATACTCTATTTTTCGGAATCTTTCTCCGGTTTTAAACTTTTTAAAACAGCATTTTAAATGTTTAAACGCTTTTAGCCGCAGAATTATTTTTCGTTAGAGAGAGTAGTATTTTTTTTATGTTTGAAGCTCTATTATGGGGATTTCTTTTAATAATCAGGCAAATAGAAAGCAATAAAATATATTTAAACTCATTAACATTTATTTCTTATATAATCATGCGTACAAAAATAGGACGTTTGTACATCTATTTTACTAAAATAATTAAACATAAAATTTCAATTTGCTTGTATTTAGAGCATGCATTGTCATTTATAATAAAAATAAAACAGAGAAAATTTTCTATGAATTTTTACGAAATCATTAGAAATAGAATCCCATTTTTAGCATGGTTGTTGTTTGTTGCCAACGCGACGGGCATATTGTTTTTGGACATTCGCCCAAAGCATGCGTAACATTCATTGATTGATTTTAATGCGGGCACAGTTTGAGTGAACCAACACCACCCCCTGGTGCCACCTCTATTTGGACCGAGTACCCCCAGGGGCGACATCTCTAGTGCTCATATCTTCCCATTCCCTCCCTCTGAACACGTGGAAGGACTTTCCGGGCTACGGGTTTAACATGTCCATGACCAGTACAGACACGAAGGTATCCAATGACGCTCGTCCGTATTCGAACTCAGCTCACTCCGTACAAAGGTCAATGCGCCACCACTAGGCTGCCTCGTGCGATCATGATTGTTTGTAGCTGTTTGGAAACGGCTTCAAATCTTAGGTCCCGTCCTAATTAACTCTTGTGTAGCGAAAGCTGACAGTAGCTCTTTCAACAAACCAATCAACCATATGAATAGTTTTACCTACAAGTACAATTCACTAAATACTTACAATTACGCTTAATCTATAAATGTACATTAGATGTGGATAATTTGTTTGAAGCTAATAACAACAGAATGACAAAACTGAAGAAGCAAAGTTACACAAATATTATAATTGTAAGAAGAAAAATATGCGAAAATTGCTTCGAGGAGCAAAATTACTTTGTGAAAAGGATTTGTGCACCTCACAGATCCCCTCAGATGATTTCTAAATTGCCACGCACTGCAGTAATCAAGTTAAATTCGGAACCTCTCCAGAAACCTTATCCACACCTTTATCTGTTTTTATCTACTCTTTACCTAAATCTATATTTTCAGATAGCGTATTCTAGTTTTTTTAGAAAGGTTACTTTCCATGAATTCCTCATGCATTTGTTTCCCAAATTCCCAGAAGAGAAAAAGTTTGGCAGACTTTCGTTTTTCCCGATGACAAGCAAAATTTCCCTTGACAGTTGGCAAGTAACGTTTCCGTTAGAACTAAGCATATAAGCCTAGTTTATTCTGACTGACTACCTTAGAATGACAATAAAAAAAAAAAATCTATAATTTCCTAAAATGTTAAAGGGCCAAAATAGCCTTTTATTTAAAACTTTGTACAGATATAGCAAACAAACATTAATTCTGTTCAAATCATATTTTTGTTTTTGACAATACAACATATTTCTTAGTATATCAGTATGTATGTTGGTAATCAGTCATTGTTTAAAGGTCTAAAATATGAAATTTCCTTCATCTGATCTTTATATCTATTGACTTACATACTTTATTATAATATTTAAGGCGGGAATTCAGCGCGGCATACTCAAAACATGATCCTTTAGTAATTAAATCAATGAGAAATAGAATGGACGACGTGAGATTCTCTGAAACAGTCCAGATATTCTTGAGGCGTGGCACCAGTTTTCTCATGTCATCTGCAAAGAATTGCCGTCCAATGTGAGATAACCATTGTTCGGTTGCAACTTTTACCTCCTTGTCCGAGTGATATCATCGCGTTGCAATTTTTGTTTCATGGGGCCGAAGACGTGTAAGTCACATGCCGCAAGATTCCACACTTCCGACTTAAACTTTTTAAAAAGATCCCTCTTCAGTGTTACCGCATGCGGTGTTGCATTGTCATGCAAGAGCACAACGCCTTTTGAAAGTTTACCTGGTTGCCGATCTTTAAGCAACTTCGCAATCACTTCAGGATTTCACAATAAAACGATGTATTAATTGTGGCAACCTTCGGCAAGAATTCAGTATGTACTACACTTCTCTATCGAAAAATAGAGTCAGCATCACCTTCCCTGCTGATTGAACTGTTTGGCATTTCTTCGAGAAAGATGTGTTTCATTTCAGGAGCGAAATAATGAACCCCATCAGCCGAATTAGTCCAAGAAGCATTTCGTTCCTGTTGATAACTTTCCAAAAATTCTAGAACACTTTCAAATCGTTTCAATATGTGTTGGTCAGTCAATAGACGAGACGATCTCGTCTACTGTGGCATATCTTTTTTGAAGAATGAGTTCATTCATGCGTGCAACATTATCACTTGTCGTCGAAGTTGAAGAAACTAAGCCTCGATATCTGTACGGCCATTCTCGAATGAGCGATGCCACATAGCGATAGCTTGGTGCGATGTTGCGTTACCACCGTTCACTTCGTGCAACTGCCGAAAAATGTCGCAGTCACAACCTTTTGCCCACAGGCCGCGGATTAATGCATGCACTTCAAATTTGGACGCCAATGGTAGCTGCCGATACATATTCACGATTGATTAGCAAGCCAACTAAAACTGCCACGTCGAAGCCGATACTGCAGCGGCCGCAGAACCTGGTGTTCTGTGTTGCCACAAAGTTTCAATGAAGTGTCTTTTTTCCGAGATTTTTCGGAGGTTTGCAGCTAACTTATTGACTTACCCTCGTATATATGATATATATATATATATATATATATATGTGTGCACAAAAGCAAGTAAAGATTTGCAGTGAAGAATTTGCCAAAATCTAGTAATGATAAAATTATATAAACCACTAAAAAATGAGGAACTTGATTTCTTTATTTTAGGTTTTATATTATAATTTTTGTTTTGGGGCTGTGGCTAATGTATCTAAATGTTTGTACCGTTGAGTTAAGTACTACCCCTAGATGATCTTTATGATGCAGTCCACATGACTTGTTAGTTATTATACATTGCAACCGTAAGAATGCTGCTCCTATAACAACTTTTAAAGGATACTTTATGATGTGCTTAGCTTATTTAAATATGGCCCTCTTCAATAAGAAAAGTTTAAAAAAAATTGTCTACCTATAGTATTTCAGTGGTAGAGAATTAAATTTTGCCTCATACAAGGGGAAGTTCGTGGAATTGATACTTTCTTAAATACCCTTCTCACAATATAACTTTTGGGGTGCAAAGTTTTTGGAAAAAGGTTACTTCCTAAAATTTTGACTACTGCTGTCGTAATACCAGTCCTAAAACCATGAATATCCTCTGACTGTATAATCTGTTGGGCCTATATCCCTAACCAATAATATATGCTAGTAGAAGTATCATATATTTTGGATCTTATGAATTTTCCGACAGAAAATTAAAAAAAATAATTGAACCATAAAAAGCTTATCACAGCACAGATGGTCAGTTGCTCTATATTTGTAAATTATTAAAAACTGAATTTCTAGCAAAAATCCGCAAATAATAACCATAATTTTTTTACCTCTCAGCTGCTGTTGATCATGTTTGACAGCCACCGTCAAAATAAATTGCTTTTTAAAAGGTATTAAAAGCGACGCTTACGTTCGGATCAATGACTTTCTGTAGGAAGAAACTTCTCGATGTATGTAAAATTGAATGCACTTTCGGTACATTAATTCCGGCTACTGTTTTTTTTTGTTGTTGACGAACACTGCTTAATCTCACATAAACGAAGACTAAGACTTTGCATGCTATGCAAACGATACGCCAGTTTGCCAAGCGAGCTTTAATATTAAATACTCAGAAAATTCCATTAACACTTAAGTGCAAAAGAATTTCAGAATGGACAAGAAATTAAAAAACATAAAGTAATCGAGATTCAAAAAGCTTTTTTGCTCCCCGCTGAGGGATTAACAGAAAAATATTTAAGGTATATTTCAGAGTTAGGGGACATCCGCATCATCTCCCATTCTAATATTCTCTTGGGGTTAATCAAATTGTAAC
>OU015497.1:126390151-126466792 GCA_907164885.2 Dolomedes plantarius | reverse complement strand
GGCATTAATCACTTATCAGATATATAATTATTTTCTCATAGCTAAAAACTGACTTTGAAAACTTGGCTACGGACAGAAAAATTTGAAATAATTAATCCCCGTTCTTCATTTGTATGTCGTTTAATTTTATAACTCTACAGGCACTCGTCTTTAAGACATTTCACACCACGAGTTTATCGACTTCTATTTTACGGAAGAATCATATAGCAGGACGAATATCACTCTCTATGAGTTACAGCTTCAAAACATCCATGGCTCAGTCGGGAGTTGGACCTGAGTCTACCTCGTGGAAGTTCGTGACACAAACCATTAGGCTCTGTTCACATTGCAGTAAGCGTAAGCGTAAGTGTAAAAGTATTGAACTTACGCTTACGTTAGCGCTGATTACGCTTACGTTAGCGTAAGCGTAAAAGTATTGAAATATATTTAAACAATGACAAACCTCCAAACGATTCGCAACGAAATTGTTAAGGCCTATGATTGGTTTATTTTCGTCTCAGCGCCATTTTTCCTTTTACGCTTACGCTAAAGGACTGTAATGTGAAAAGGTCTTTATACGTAGCGGGCGGCTAGTGCATCTCGTGAAACATAATTGCCTTTCTCTTGAAACTTTTATTAACCATTTCCTTGAAGCTTTCTCTTAAATTATTTTATGAATCTAGTTTACTTAAATTTTTAGTATTTGTTGAGTAGAATCTTACTTAAAAGTAGAATCTTAGATACTACGAAAGATCTTTGTTAAAAATTGGGAATTAAAGGGGAAATGCGGGATAAGATGCTTTTATACACTCCTCAATTGATACGATTAAATTTTCCCTTTGAGTTTACATTAACATTATCTATTGCTGTAACAGTTAGAAAGTTTTTTTTTCCACAGCACAAAAGTTTTCTGTAATGGGTTCTAATTTATTTTTGAAATATGTTAAAAACACATGAATAGAAACTCATATTTTCTTTTTCAAAGAAAACATGTAATAATTTCTTTGACTTTTAACTTTTTTTGGTGGTTGTATACAAAAATTAGATTAACAAATTATTCATAATAAAAATATGATTATGACTCCTTCCCCAAAATAAAATTATATAGAAAACTAATTTTAAATCATGTGAATTGTGTGTGCCGGTGTTACAGAAAAAAAATTTCTTGCCACAGTTTCAGTAAGATCCCATAAATGTCTGTTCAGAAAGAGAATTCTAGATAATAAAGAGTTTTCTTTTGGAATAGTATTTATAAAAGAAAATATCTTCTATTCCTTTGGACCAAATGATTTTCAAATCAAATAATTCAATCAATGATGAGGGATATTTTTCGCAACTTCTTCAGATCTGTTTATTTATTTATATTTGCCAGACCTAAATGGGATAGGCTGCTATTTGTTTTTAACATTACTCCATGCATGCAATCAATCAATTTTCTTGCGATCGTATTATGCATTTCTTTCAACATTTTTTTTCATATTAGAATATTAATTATTGACTACGATTTTTCATTATGTGATGTCTACATATTACTGTGTTACTTAAATTTTGTTTTCCCATTTTTCTCTTTGCCTATATAATTTTACAATCTACTGTTAAATTATACTATGTACTATTTTTAAGAAAACAATTACTTTAAAAGTTCACCCATTCTTAAGAGTTACTGTTGTTTACTCATCATCGTAATTAGTTTATCTATAACTGTATTTCATTGAATGACGCATGTTTGACACATTTCAGACCAATTTCCGAGTATCATTTTAAGATAATATATCATGTCATATCTTTGCAAAATAACTTCAGTAGAACCTAATTTTCAATTAAATTATTTATGCTTTCATGATAGAAGATAAATGTTCATAAATGTTTTTAAGACGAGAAGAAACTTAAGACATATTTAAAAAGAGTTAACAGTTTTAATTTCATAAGGCATATAAATGTTGAAGTTTTGTAAAGATATAAAATGTGTAATCAATAGTTTTTCCTATCACGATGATGATATTCTTTGTTAATTCGCACAACAGAAAGTTTCTTTTTAAACGTATTGACATAGTAGTAGATTTAGTATACTTTCTGTATGTTCAGTTATAAAACTAGCATATTCATGTTTCCGTTTAAGTTTTAATTCAAATGCATTCAATTTTATAAAAATGTTTATTGTTGCATACATATTATTGTTGAATATTAATTTAGAACTTCAGTATGCATTTTTATATCGTACAAAAAAGGGACTTTAGATGCTTAACTGTAAAGATTAACCTTCCAGCACGCGCGCTCGGCAATTTTACATGAGCGCGCGCGCGTCGTATTTCTTACGACAGATGTTATTTTATCGTTTTTGGCACGACATAAATGAACGACATAAATGAACGTATATTGATAACAAATTTGTTAAGAAATAAAACATTGACCTTACTGTTGCAAAATACAAATGACGCCACATTCAAATGATAGCAATTTTTTTAAAATGCTTATATATTTATTTGTACACTCCAAAATTTCATCAAGCATATTTATATCAATTATTTTCAAAAATGATCCTATTCCCTCCTCTATATCCTTGGTATGGTGTTTTAGGCCGGGTAACACTTTCATAATATTCGTCTTTTCCGTCTTTGAGCATTTTGCATACTTCTCTTTTCGCCACTTAGAAGATTTATCATTGCCAACATAGAACATGTTATCATCATTTCTTTCCTCTAAATCATTATTATCATTATTATTCGAAATATATTGTTCAGATTCACAACTGATATTAATTATCTCTATATCTTCTTCACTCAAATCATTATTGCTCTCAAATCCAAATATTTCCTTCCTTTCGTTTTCTTCATCAGATAATTCTTGAAGAATGAGGGAAAAATCAGTTGGTTGTATATATTTTTTGCCATGAAAACCGATATAAAAATTATAGATTCGACTTTATACAAATTAAAATAATACACGTCAATTATTAACACAAAATTACAAAACATTTGAGAAAAAAATATTTTCTGAATTTTCACCCTCGACCACCTGCGTGTCGTAAATTTTACGAACAAGCTACCACGTAGCACAAAAGTCTGGTTAACAATAAAAATTGTCATGTAATTTCCTGTTGGCCCATTCCATGATGTGGGAAAGGGTTGAAAGGAGGAATAGAAATGACCTTCAGATGTCCAAACTGCGATATGCGAAAAAAGTGCATTAAAAACCGAATTTGTCGTAAAATTTGCGCAGACGAGCGTGCTGGAAGGTTAAGTGTAAATGTTCATTTTACCATTATCTAAACATCCAATGATTTTTTTCCCTTTTTAGTAATGTATATATATTTAAAAATAAAATCTAAAAATTATTTATGGCTTTAGAAGTTCTATTTTTGTATAAAATATAACTGAAGACTTGTAATTTTGATATAAAACAAAAAAATTATATATATATATATATATATATTAATATTATTGGAGTTTCAGTAGCTGGATTTTGATCATGTTTAGGGTCATTTCCCAGTAGTCAAAGGTTGTGAGCCCCCTTAAGCGGTTATTTTAATTCAATAATTTTTAGAAATTTGTATTTTCTATTATGATCTACCGACGTCTGTTCTGGAATTTCTGTAAAGGATATTTTTTCAGATCCCAGATGCAGAAGTGAAAAAAACATGAAAATTAATTTAAAGAAAAATATAACTTACAAAGAAATCAAAATTGCCTAAAATTTTCGATTGTAATATTAAGAGAAAAAGTATGAAATGCTTAACAAAGGATTGATAAGAATTGAATTGAGAAGCATTTATTTTTATTTCCTAAATAACCCTCACTTTCTTTATAAAAGTCTGCATTGTATTAATTGCGCTATTTTTTTTTTAACTGCGCTAAAATTTCTCCCTTTTCCAGTGATATCTCATAAAAATGTAGAAAAAAAGTTTCAATTTTTTAAAACTTTTTTTTTGCTTACTTTCCTTTTGTTTGCCGTTCATGCACGTTGAATTTAGCGTTTGTTAATGAAATTTGAAATGCTCAAAAACTACATTTCAATCTGGTCAGCTTTTCAAGTCGAACAGTAATAATAATTTCTTTTAGACACCAAACTTCATGATTACGCTGAACTTTTACAGCATTGTGAATATTCTTACAACTATATATGATTAAATATCCTCATGGGTTCAATGAATTATTAATTTTTTTAATTTCATATATTATATGTTTTAGGTTTATGTAATAACCAATGCTTCATAATAAATCCTTCGGTACCAATAACAAATTTCAATGACTATTTTAAATTTTACAGAAATAATATGTTGCTGTATGCAAATCATATTCTAATAAGAAATATCGTTTTTAAGTTAAATTTTCCCAGTCAATATTACATTAAAAGAATTTATTATAAACTTTGCTTTTATTGCAGCATTTTTCAAAGTTGCGTTTGTGAAAACACTTTATATCGACTAATAAGCATTACGTGTAGTACTAGATGTATTGATTAGCAATACGTTATCGATGTTTAACAGGTTAGTTTTCTGTCATGACTTTCAAAATAATCGGGCTATATTGCAATGTATATATAAAATTGATACTGATTTCAGTCCACGTTTACCTATCTGATATAGCCCCATGAAAAATATGTAATGTTTTATTTTATAAATAACACTAAAAAAAGTAGATTTGTAATTCTATATAATTTCAATAAGTAGCACATTTTTCTCAATATACACAGATCCTATTTTCGTACCAGTAGGAAAAAAAGTTTATAATGTCTCTAGAATTATTTAGGGTTGTTTAGGTTTACTGAGTCCTAAGTATGAGAAATACTACGTATACATATAATCTAAATAATACAAAGTAAATAAAATTCCTTTTCAAAAATTTAAGCTTAAAATTCCCTAACAAAGTGTACACGAGCTTTGAGAATATTGTATCCAAGTAACGTTTCCCATATCAAAAGAATATCCTGTAGAAAAATGTGATGAAAGGTGTTTTAAATGAATAGCCCTTTATGTCATACTTAAGTTGCTAACATTTAATCTTGTAACTCTATTCAATTTTAGATTGTAGACAAATCTTTTTAAAATGGCATTCTTTAACTCTGTCATGCAAACAGTACTATGTAGGGAAGTACATTTTTAGCTTTTCAATTTTCTTTTTTATTTTGCGGATTGTTTATCTTAACAAAATATCCTTACACTAGAGAGGTAGTTTGAAGCTAAAGTTAAAAAAAGGTGTTTTCACCAAAACACAGACTTTAAAAGATATCTACACATAGAAAAAAAACTTTGTGCATTTTTGCCCAAGTCAACTAATAAAGCAAGAAGTACCTTGGAAACGTCTATGTTTGCTCTGTAACATAGCGTTACTGGAAAAATATACTGTTAGATATTCAAAGTGTTCTTTTACTGGGGAAGGTTTGCATAATATCCCCGTTTGGAAATGATTAATTAAACTTTATATTTTATGTCCGTTTAGAAATATCCTTACTCCTGACATCAAAAAGCTTGCTTATACTCGTAACATAAGTCAATGATTTTTTCTTCTCATGCATTATAGTGCATGAATTAAAAATTATGAAAGATAATCTGAAAGGAAAGTTTTATTGAAAGTTTAATAAAAATAAATGGAGAAAAGTCATACAACATAGCACGATAGTTCAGGTATGAGAAAACCAGTAAGAAGGCTGAAGCAGAAGGTTTTTAATCCCTCTTCAGCTGTAATTCATTTTTATAAATCGCTATATGATGATAATCATATGAGAAGGACAGAAAATATATAGCAATACCCAAAGAAAGAGCAGTTTTTATAGAAAGTTCTGGGCATTTAGCCTCGTTGAAGCTCAAATTCTATGAGATGTACATTTTGAGAAAACTCAACAGTTTTCATAGTTGTTTGTTGATGGATACTAAATATGTAGAATGGTAACTATCCCCTAAAATAAAAAGATAAATATAATGTCTGTATCAGGGAACGTATACATATAATAAAAGTAAGGTAAACTCAAAAGAGTTAATTTATTCTATTTCCATTTAAATTTCTCTAGTTACCAGTAAAATGGCCGCGAAATAATTTAGTGGTTAGCGCGTTACGATTTGGTACTGAAGAAGCTCGGTTCGATTCCCGATAAGCAGCACAAAATGCTCTCATGTCTACGCAGAGTATGGTCACATTAAAATTTGTAGGCTCGAAAGCCCCTTTGTGGCGTTTGTAGAAATAGAAATTGAGAACAAGCCCCCAAAATGTTGCCCCTGGGGGTTGCTTTATTTATATTGGGGTGGGTTGATGTTGGACTCCGACCTTTATAATGACCAATACAAAGTGCTGAAACTGGAGCCGAATGCATGAGCCCTGCAAGGAACATGTATGAAAGAGAGCGATATAGGTACCAATTTAATCAAATTTACTCATTACTATTATAGATTAAGATACGTATTTAAATATGTATATCTATATAATTTTCTGTTATACAGGTAGATCGTTCATATTTATGCAAACAATTATTTGAAGACATGCTAGGTCAAATCATCATTTTTGCAACATCAGCACTATTTTCTTTGTCAATAGGTACTTGAAAAGATATATGTAAGTTTTGGCATTTAAAGTGATCTATGAAGTAATACTTGAGATATTATTTTTGATGCATTATTTCAAGTGATATCAAATGGTTCAGTTAGGAATAGTTTCCTTTGAATCCCTTCAATACATCGCTTTTAATATTTCTCACATAACATAAAAGAATCTCTTAAACTTGTTGAGAGATTATACAATTCCCCCAATTGTCTTTCATCGTTTAAATAAGTTATATTTTTAGTTCTTGGCAGAAATTTGAATTCGAAATGAAATTACTAGTAGTTTCTGTGGATACATGTCTCAGCTTCAGGAGATCAAAGTATTGGAATTTTCAAATTCTACGTCCCAACAATTTCGGTCTCAAGTACCCTTAGTCTGTTGAATTCTCATGCGTTTGAAGAGGATCGGCACATAATTCTCAACCCATCCAACCACTAGATGAATATAAAACGTTAGAAGAATATAAATCAGTTTCTATTCGAATGTTTTAAAACACTTGACGAACAACTAATAATTTTTAAGGATATTGTTAATGTTTTATCAGGATAAATAACTATAGAAAGGACTTCGGTTTCATGCAAATGAAAATAATTGGTATTAAATGTGAAGCAATTCGGAAATCCTACTTATGAAATATTTTAGAGGGAAACAAACTTGTATGTGAGTTACTGAAAATATGAGCAAAAATGAAATGAAATCATTTAAATTATGTTATTGTTAGGAAGTTAATACTTATCTATCGGATTTAAGTAAGGAATTTTCCTCGGGTTTGTTTGATTTCATTTTAAATAAACCGTTATTCGTTTTTCTTAAATTGTGTGAGTTTTCGGAAGTATATCCCGACCTTAATTAAATGTCACTGTGCTGTAGATAAAACACTTCCAAGTAAATAAAACTGGCATTTATAGTTGAGTGAACCATTTTAAGTGGCGCTCTAAACCATTTATTTTTTAAAGAACTTTGCTTAGAGATTTTGAAAATTTTATTAAATAGACTTACAGAAGTGTATATTATCCTCATATTCTTTATTAGATAATATATTGAATAATATATTAAATGAAGGTGAGACAACATCCAAACAGACATATATTTATAGCTTCTATGACATTTCAAAAAGAATAAATTCTCTTTATGCGATAGTTCAATCTTGAACTCCCATTAAATACATTTACAGTCAGATTTATTGATACCTATGCATTAATACATAGAAAACTGAATCGTTCGAACTATTAAGGTTTTGGAGAAATATTTTGGTTAATGAGATTAGGACTTGTCTGTATTACAGATTATAATCATACATACAAGCGCCCCTCCCCACACACACCACATACAACACATACATGTGTGCATGTATATATATATATATATATATATATATATACACACACACATATACATATATATATATATATAATATATATATATATATATATATATATATATATATATATATATATATATATATATATATATATATATATATATATATATATATATATATATATATATATATAATTACGCTTAAAATTGAAGAGCAAGATACACTTTACACCAATTCAAAACTTTTAATTCTAAAAAATGTTGCCGTATTATAAAGTAAAACTTGTTTTCAAAGCATATTGCCACTCGTACTGATTGCATTTTCATTTTTTAACTCATTTGAAGCCATTAATCGATATTTTGGAGTAAATTATTGTTCTAAACATATTTCTTCTTAAAGTCTTTATAGCAAATTTATCAATGATGTAAAAAAAGGAAATTATTTCTTAAGTATGAAAACATCCACTTTTTAAAATTAAATAACCCTACTTTCTATTTCTTCTATATTCAGAGAACAGTATATTTATATACCTCCATATACGCATTTGTGTATCAATATTCATGGTCTATGCAAATTCTTCTTTTACGTTTATTTTATGAGATTCTTTGAAATTTTCTTTGAATTCAATAGAAGTGGTAAAGTTATTGATAAAAGGTTCAATAAGGCAACTCTCAGTGTTATGATCAATATTCTGGACACGAATGAAGCATTGCATTGCTGACGTATATATTATTTATCACATGCATGCGCCTGAAAAAGAGTACTAGAATTTTTTTACCAAGATTCTGCCGAAAACAAAGTTCATCCTTGAAATATTTACAATTTTAGGTTAAGGGTTCTTTTAAGAATCTGTAGACGCACTAACCATTTTTACTGTGCTTGTATTTTAAGCGCGATTATCAGTATTCCTTTTGTTCATTAATGAGTGTTTTTTTAAAATTTGATTAAAACATAACTGATCGTATATAAACTATCTACCAATAAGTATTTGGACACCCATGCAAATGACAATATCTCCGGCCCTGATATACGTCACGCCCTCCGCCGTGATATATATCGTGTAGGAAACAACACTGGCATTAGTCGCATGCAAGATGCCACAAAGTGCAGAGTTATCTGATTTCGAGAAAGGTATAATCGTCGGGTATCACAGAAATTACCGATCCTGAAAGGACATATCTCGCCAGCTGAATTATCCAAAATCAACTGTGGCCTATGTGGTTCAGAAGTGGAAGGTGAGCGGTGATTGTCAGAATATGCCCCGAATCGGCAGATCCACGAAACTGGGAGACCGACGGGTGATGTCCAGAAAAATTCGGAAGAAGCGTACCCAACCGACGGCCCGCATACTCCAGGAGTTCCAACAGGCATCCTAGAGTGTTGTTTCGATGAATGCCATCCGTAAAGAAGCACATCTGCTTGGTTTTCAAGGTCGTGCTACCGCCCATAAGCCTTTGATCACAAAGTCCAAACGCGCTGGTCGGTTAATGTGGTGCAAAGCATGTCCAAAGTGGACCGTAGATCAGTGGAAACGGGTTCTCTGGAGCGACGAATCAAGGTCCACCGTCTACCGTTCAGATGGCATGGGCTGGGTCTGGCGTCTGCCTGGAGAACGCCTACTGCCATAATGCATTGTGCCCACAGTGTGTCCAAGTTCGGCGGTTGTGGAATTATGGTCTGGGGTCGTTTCTCCTGGTAGGGACTAGGATCCTTCATCCCAATTCATAGTAAGCTGAACGCCGACGCCTACTGCATTATTTTGAATGACAATGTGCTTTTTACGTTGTGGCAGTTTTACGGGTTAGACCCATATTACTTCCAGGTCACCAGCGCCATCTGTCATGTTGCGAGGTCTATCTTAGATTGGTGTGGTGACTTTTGAGTTAACCGAATGGACTGGTCTGCCCAGTGACCAGACCTGAACCCTATAGAGGACCTCTGGGACGAGTTGGATCGTCGAATTAAGGGGTGCAATAACCGTCCAAAATCGGTGATCGAACTTACATGTCTTTTCCAAGCCGAGTAGAAGAAAATACCACTAGTCGTCATACAGGGAGTTGTGGAAAGCCTTGAAGGGTTGAGGGTGTAACTGCCTCTCGGGGAGGCTCTACCAACTATTGAATATGGATAAATTTTGTTTTTCTTTTATATCATAGGTGTCCAAATACTTATTGGTAGATAGTGTATTAAATAAAGGATTTTTATTTCCTACAATTTATGTTCATAGAGAATGAAATCATTTTATTATTTTATGTGTATTTTAATTTTTTTATTTTCTAAAAATTATGATTATTAATAATGAAGTGCGGCGACTTTTTTTAATTTAAGATTATTATATGTTTAGACAATAATGGTATTCTAATAGATGTTAATGTATAATTACCTTTCCCAAAACCTATACACAGTCAATTATCTCTCGATTTCATTACTTTTGTTTCTCTCGTTTCTCTTTACGTTTCTTATTTCATATATTGAGGTTTATTATGTGAAAAGATTTATAATGAAAACATAGTAAATATATAGAAAATTTACATTGTATATCTTGTCTATTATATTATATTGCAAATTAAGAAAGTATTTATTTAAACTATTTTGAACTAAATAAACATATAAAGAAAGAATGAAGTACTTATTGCGATTTACAGGTTTGACCCCCCCCCCCCCTGGGAAGAGCTAGCTCGCTATAGAGGATGCTCCTCCGTAATGCAAGAGACATTAAGTATTTACGTTTGCATTCCCGATATCTGACTAGCTCATGCATAAAGAGGAAAAAAGTAGTCAGTTCATGAATATGTATAAGTTTCATATGTAGAACAACTTATTTGGAACTTGTTGTCCATATTATTGTTTGATTATTAGAGTTTCATGAACATTTATCATTGGATTATCTTCTACTATTATTTGCTCTCCAGATATTAAAGTACATTATTTCTGCGATAATTTCTCTGGTGAATATTGTTAAAAAATGAAACTTTGTTGTAGATGTGTCACACCAGATAACTGGTGAATTCCAAGATCCAAATATAGTCATTTTGTATGAATATGCCAAATGAAAAAATATATATATATATATATATATATATATATATATATATATATATATATATATATATATAATATATATATTAATTAAAGAGGTTTAGAGTTAAAATGCTAAACGCCAAGCGTTTTAAAACTTTTCTTACTCTTATTATAGCTATTTTCAACACTTTTTACAGGACTTTTTATACTTATCTGAGAGGGAAAAAAAACAGAAAGTCAATAATGACTTCAAAGGAAGGAAAAGTTTTGACTTTAATAACATCCTTTAATATCATACGATTTCATTAAATCTTTATTTTTTATATCTTTATTAAATATGTAATTTGAGTTCATACTATATCAGCATTTAAAGTTCATGAATGAAACATTTTGATGGTATTTGAGGAAGGATTTTAAGTATAGATTCTCCAGAGAATTTTAGATAAAATAGTAACCTTTTATCACTGTGCTAAGAGGCTAAAATTAAAATCTGTCAGTAATAAATTTTATTGAAGTATATTTTGAATTTCAGAATGGAAAAAAGTTTTAAATTTTTTGCAGTTATAATCCTTTATAAAAGCTTTTTCTCTTGTTTGATTTTTTAACATATAGTTTTCTCATGAAACTCTTCATCAAAATTAGATATTTTCTGCTCTGTAGATATTAAAAATTAACGAAAGAAGAAATATGACTTAACTACAATAATCACTGTACTACGTTGATGTTTAGATAAGAGTTGTAAAATTTTTGCAACTAAGTTTGTGATAATCATAACATTTTAGTTTAAAAAAAACTCTGACAACATTTTATAGTATATAAATATTTATTTTTCATGTTTCGGCACTTAGAGTAATTTTAATTTGTGTTTTAATAAACAACAATTATTATACACCGGTTTCTTCGAATCTTTCACAAATAAATACACTCTATGAAAATAAATAACAAAAAAGTCTAAAGGCTGAGATACATAACCAATTTTTTAAAATTCGTAACAAATAAATGCCCAGGTTTCAAAGATGGAGACATTTTTTTTTAAATTAGAAAAATATGCTTTTTTCAAATATTGCGCAACACACCCAACACTTTTGACAGAGATTGACTTAAAATTAACTTCTTTGAATCCATTAGATCACCTTTTGTTACCAATTGTGCCTGCATGTGTCTGCATTTCCGCGTTTGAGTAGCTCTTGACTTGATTTCCTATCTATTTAGTACCCACAACAAGAGAAACCAACTAGTCTAACTTCGTTGACAAACTACCTTGTATGTTTGACCTTTTATTTCAACCTCTTTACCCTTTACCAGAAATTACGTTTTCCAGAAATTACGTTTTGATTTCGGAGCCTTTCTTGAGTTTCGAAGTTATAATAACTGCTATATTACATTACCTTTTAGTGTAGATTTTATTCTATACTAGTGAATAATATTTCTGCGTAACTATCTAAGCAAAAATTGTAACAATGTCTTCCCTAGAACGGTTGTAACGTTTAACGTATGGAGCCCATTTTTCTGATTCCCTCGTTAGAACGAGAAATTTCATACCCCCTTTATAAGAACGGCCATTAAAGGGGTTATAAGACTTGTTAGTTGTGCTAAAACGTAATCATTACCCCGATAGTCTTTCCAAGCACATAATTGGTTGTTTTAGCTTTATTGAATAGCTTGTTCTGTTGCAATTAATTAGTAATACAAAATAATAAGATTAATTAGTCAAAATAACTACTAAAAATTAATGTTAATTAAACTAATTACATTCTTAAGTAAAAATAATATGTAATAATAAATAATAATATATTACTCTTAGTAATAAGGAAAACACTAATTTAATTTAGGTTTATTTGTTCTATAACACAGTCTCTATAGTAAGTCTGCTTCTGTGTTTCCATTAGCTCCATGGTTGCAAGGTTTGTGACGTCAGTCTTCTTACGGTTTCCTACTCTTAACTTCCACTTTGTCTAGCGCCAGGCTTGGTGTTCTATGATTAAGCAACTATTTATTCAATTCTTCTGTTTCTTATGAACTGTACGGTGTCTAAGTATGTTTATTGAATAGATCATACTTATCAGAAACAATAGATAGTATCGGCCCCTCTGATGAAGAGATGCAGTCTAAAACCTATTTAATACTTATCTTTTCATGTTTTTAGTTCCTGGCTGCAAGTAGTTTTAGAGCTTATACTGGTTTTTCACTTTCAACTTTGTCTTATATATATATATATATATATATATATATATATATACACCTTCCATAAATTTTATGTACTTTTCTACAATGTTTTGTATAAACGTTTAACATTGAAGACGTTGACGTTCAATTTTCGGATTCTTTTTCTAAGTAAATTATATAATTCACAATTTGATCCGACCCATGCAGCAATTGGTTGAAAACTCAATCCCGCTCACACAAGAGTCCCGCAGGTCTTTGTAACCAGTTCGTATTAACTCCACACGGTGTTAAAGTATGCCCCCTACCCCTGTCCCGCTTAGCTTGGACAATATCCAGTTACCGACCGGAACCACGTAGAGATGGGGGCAACGTATGACAAGAACAGTGCATGCTACAACGTCCTCAGAGGGTACTACTTCCCCAAAAGAATCGCAGTTACTCCCACTACTACAGTAGTTCTTAAGCTCTTTAATAGTCAACACCCCCTTGAAACTGAAAATAAGCTCTCATACCACCTTGAAAAATGTGTTTCTATCTTTTATTTAGGAAAATACATTTATTGCAAAGTTATTTATTGCATAAAAAAGTTAATACATTTACAATACATACTACATTATTACATATAAAACAATATCTACATATTTAATGGCTACGTTGTTGTTGTTTGTTCAGAATTATTCTTTTAAAGCGAGGCTCTTTTTTTTAAAAGAGCCACACGTAAGTCATCAGATGCATTTAAGCGATTTCTGGCTCTTGTTAGGGTGTGCAAATGCGATGAATAACTCATTTCACAAAGGTAAGTGATGGCAAATGGTAAAAGTGTCTCTAATGTTGCTTTTGCCAATTCTGAATAAAGATCTAACTGCGTACACCAAAACTTTTCTAAGTCCTGTTTTTTCAAATTCCATTTCAATACGTGCATTAGCTCGTATTGCGATAAGATCGTCTTTTAATAAAACGTTGTCTTTCACTGAATTTAAGTCAAACAAAAAGGGATTGAATATCCATCTTTTCATTTTCCATATCTTTCCCGTGGAAAAGTATCCGTTAAATGATTCACTCAATTGGTAATTTTTATTAACATTTTACAACCTCCTCTCGCACCCCCAGGTGAGTCCGCACCCCCGGTTAAGAACCACTGCACAAGTACCTGCACCTAGATGAATTTCATCACTTATGAACTTTAGTGCTCTGGAAAGGAGTCACACTGCCACAACGCCTGAATCCGGCCTCTCTGAAATATAAAATGAACTTAATCTATAATTTTCATACTTTTCCTAAATCTGTGTGCATGCAAATTTGTATACTTTAACGGTAACGTAACTATTGAACGAAATGGTCTTATTCTTCCTTTTTTTGTAAAACACCATTAAGCCATTATGGATGGCAAATTCAACTATTTATATTTGAAACTTGATATTACCTTTATTCCTTTGAGACACCTAAATTTATATATGGAGGGTTATTTCATTGCATTAATATTTGAATCACTTTCCAAAGTCGTTGCATTTCAGTTATTGAAATACTGTTGTAATTCAGACTAGATAAGATAATCGGTTCAAAATAATCTAATCGATACTTATTGTTCAACGCAGTTTAACATGCATATTAAATCTCTGTTGTTAGATAAGAAAAAATATCTGCTTATATACGTGCGTATGAAAGTAGGACTCGAAGAGATAAATTAACTCTCTTAAAGAACTTCGAATTTCTACAAAAATATTGTCCTTTCCTATGCAAATTTCATCCAAGCGTGTTTGACAAAATTATAACACTGTAGCACATTTTACTTGCGATACGTTTTAAGTTAAAATTTATATCTGTTATTTTCCACACTGCAAGGTGGACGGTCAGCAAGCAAGCGCTGAGGTAGAAGTAACAGAGGACGCGACGGTACCTGATGGAGAACACGATGGAGATAATCTCATAACCAATGGCACCGGAAGTCCTGCCAGTGGTGGGCCAAGCTCGCCTACATCTGCCAAATCGTCTTCAGCAGCTTCCAGTAAACCTGCGTCTGCAGCAAGCCAAAAAGAAGAGTCTAAAAAGGATGAAGTTAAACCACCCTCTGCAGCTTCCAGGTCCTCCATTCCCGAACCTATTGTTTATGAGCCCCCAGAGAGGCGGAAATCAGCAGCTTCCGTTGCAAGCGAAGGTAAAAAAGATCCCGAGGCTGATAAATCCCAACTTGACGAAAAGGAATCGGAGAAAAAAGAAAAACTAGAAAATGGTGAAACAGATTCTCTCAAGAGTAAGTAACATGTATATTGGATATTTAGTTAAGAAAAAACAATGTTTTTGATGGAAAAAGTTTTTAAAAAATTCTATTCATTTTGTATCGACAAGTTTACGCATGTGCTTAAAATATTCTGCTCCTTCTAGGTAATAATGTCTAGACGTGGGGAAACAGAATCAGTGAAATAAGGTATAGCAAATAGTAAACGAGAATAGTAAACGATGTTATATTGCCTCAAGCAGTAATTTTTTAAAACTTATTTTTTTCGTAATGCCTAACTTACTGGTTTATTTTTGGATTGTATGATATAATATGAAAATAATATTAGACCTCAAGCATTAATAAGATTTATTTCACCGGTCAGTTCTTGATATACTCCACAGTATGACTTAGAACGTAAAGGAGCTGGAACAGGAATGGATTGCTTCATAAGAACTACAAAATTTTATACGGACCTAAAGGTTATACAGAAAGTTCTAGAAGGAAGAATTACTCCTTCCAGATACAATAACCATTCCCATACAATAAAAAAATCATTTTGCAGTGAGGACAAACAGCCTAAAATCGCAAGAGGTTGTCTTTAATATACATATTCGATATATATTCGATATGCAAAGCAATTACTATTTAACTCTTCTAAATATGCACATTTGAAAACTGTAAACTCTACAAATATTGTAATAACAGATGTCTAAAAAATGATTGTTTAAAATAATAGTCAAACTGGTTTACAGGATCAAAACATCAAAAGTCTCATATTCCACGAGATTTTGTCGAAATTCCAAGGACGTGAATCATAATCTTAATGGTAATGGAATGTCACTGGGAATTATAAGTCCTGGTAGTTGTCATATAAGCGGCTAGCTTGACATAGACAAAAAAAATGGAATATTCTGTATAGGCGCAGGATTATACTTGCACTGAAAATCATTTAAAATGCAAAAATGCTTATCTATAAGTACATTCGAATTCAAAATACAGCTTATGATACAGTATTTGTAAATATCAAGTGATTGGTGGGAGTAATTTATTTTGATTTCGAGAAATACTTATTTCGTTGCATGTATTTCGTCGTAACCGAATAAAATCACAATTGGTAGGAAATTTAATTGTAGCTATAAAGGAACATAATACAAAAAATGTAAATAATTTCTTTTAATATTTACTTGTTTTTATATTTACCCTTTATATGTCATCTTGATATCACTTTACGATTAATTTATTTTAATCTTTATCTCCTGTTTCGTTTTAAAATGAAAAACACAGATGCACCGATCTTGTTTTGCAAATTGCTTTTTATTATTGTGATGTTCCGCAGTGTACGTGTTCCGTTGTACTATTTTATGAGCTATTAAGTATTGCCATTTACTAAGATTTAGCATCAATTATTAGGAAGTTTGGTGGTAGGGCAACTTTGCTATTTAATGGGGCAGAGTCCCAATTAAACAAAAAAACACATTTTTTTTCTTCGCTCAAAACATGCTATAGAGCTCTTAGAATCAAATAAAACAAATCACATTTTTTGATGATGATTACATTACGAGATCTTGTACTGAAATTTTCCTTGATTTGTCTGGTTTAAAAAGATTAATATGAAACTCCTCATACGGTATGATGGCAAAAATTTTTATAGCGCTCGTTTAATCAACTCTTCTGAAAAATTCCTCATTTTCGCCTCACAGAAAGAAATTTAGAATAAAATTTCCTCTTACATAAAAATTACAGTGAAATTGAAAAGTGCATTTAAAGTTTCTTAAACAAAAATTTATCAGTCTTGAAGATAAATTATTTTTGAAAAATTCTTATGCACAAAAGTAAAAATTTTAAGTAAAAGGAGGAATTAGTTCAGAACATATAACAAATTCCTTACTTTCTAATAATTAAATAAAAAACATTTATAACAGGATTTCACATTCTACAAGTATGTATATATATATATATATATATATATATATATATATATATATATATATATATACATATAAGTAGTTTTTATGTAAATGGTATTATTTTATAAAATTTTAGAAAAGCTCTTTGGAGAAAAGAAACATTGCAAATACATGTAAATAAAGAAAATAGTGTTCTTTACCCCCCTTAAATCTCTAGTAATTTTGTGAACAGAAATAGCCTAAAATCTTCACTATTAATGGCATTTAAAAGAATGCCGAAAAGTGAAATCTTAAGTCTCTTTCTATTTCCGAGTTATTTTCAATAGAAAGAGTGCTTATTTTCTTATACCATTAATTTTGTTTAGAATTTTCTAGTTTCACACAGCCGTAAAAGCCGTGCACTTTATCAAAACAATATAATTTAAAAATTTGTGTTGTTGATATGTGCATATTATTAATTAAAACTGTCTCTGCATTTTTTTTATCGTCAGAATCAAGGGAAGCCACACCTGAACCAGATAAAAAAGTAGATGAAAAAGATGACAATAAACTTAAAGAGGAAGGAAAAGTTGAAGTAAAAACAATTGTTGATAAGGAACGAGACGCTAATAAAGAAAGTGCGTCTGGAAAAGCAACACCTGTAGAGAAAGAAGCGTCAGGTAAATCAACACCAGTAGATAAAGCAGAATCAGGTAAATCAACACCAGTAGGAAAAGCAGAGTCCGGTAAATCAACACCCGTAGAGAAAGCAGAGTCAGGTAAAGCAACACCAGTAGAGAAAGCAGAGTCAGGTAAATCGACGCCAGTGGAGAAAGCAGAGTCAGGAAAAGCAACACCAGTGGAAAAAGTAGATTCAGGAAAAGCAACACCAGTAGATTCAGGAAAAGCAACACCAGTAGATTCAGGAAAAGCAACGCCAGTAGAGTCAGGAAAAGCAACACCAGTAGAGTCAGGTAAAGGAACACCTGTGCAGTCAGGGAAAGCAACACCAGTACAATCAGGAAAAGCAACACCAGTGCAGTCAGGAAAAGCAACACCAGTAGATAGAGTAGATTCAGGAAAAGCAACACCAGTAGAGTCAGGAAGAGGAACACCAGTTGAGTCAGGAAAAGCAACACCAGTTGAGTCAGGAAAAGCAACACCAGTTGAGTCAGGAAAAGCAACCCCAGTTGAGTCAGGAAAAGCAACACCAGTAGATAGAGTAGAATCGGGAAAATCCACACCAGTGGAGAAAATGGAGTCAGGAAAATCAACACCTTCCAAAAAGGAAGAAGCCTCGGAAAAAGATACTGTTACTGATAAAGATTCTGCATCTGAGAAAGAAGACACTTCTGCACTCGAAAATGTGGCAGCAGATGCCAAAGAAACAGCTGAAGAGAACAAAGTAGCTTCAGGAGAGGAAACGGGTGAAGAAAAAGAAATATCAGAAGAGAAAGAAACATCTGTTGAAAAGGAAGCTTCAGAAAAAGATGCCGCTTCAGAAAAAGAGGCGTCGTTAGAAAAAGAGACTGATGTAGAGAAGCAAGCTGACGGAGAAAAAGAAACTTCGAAAGAAGATGAATCTTCTAAAGCTGAAAAAGAATTATCCGACAAAGAAAAGGGAGAAAAAGATGCATCCGAAAAAGAAAGCGTTGATGAAAATATAAAGCAATCAGAAGATGCCAGCAGCAAAAGCGAAAGCGGCAAAGGAACACCAGTTCCCGATAGTGGTAAGAATGTTTCGGAAGAAAAAGATTCTAAACTAGAGGTTGATGGCGATTCGAAAGCCGATGAAAGTACAGGAAAAGAAGAAGAAACAGAGAAATCAGAGAAGAATGATGCAGAACCTGAAGCCGAAGCGAAAGAATCTTTAGAGGAAACACCTGAGAGTAAGAAAGAATCAACTGATGCTAAATCACCTGAACCCACTACTGCTGAGGAAAAGAAAGACACAGAAGCTGAAGCTTCTGAGAAAGAATCGGAAGACGCAGCTGCTGTGGTATCAGATGTTGCTGAAGGGAAAGAAGCTGAAAAGGAAGAAGGGGAAACTAAAGAAGAAACAGCTGAGGAAGAGAAAGCTGATGGAAAGGAAGAGGTAAACAAGGGAAAATTGGAATTCTTATTTTGCATGCTACTAAAATTATTTAACTAAAATAATTGCATGGTCTTAGTTTTCATTTGCATTTAATCAGGACACATTATTTGAGTTTATAACATAAACTTGGTCACTTAGCAATTAAAATATACGCATTTAATAAGATGTTATTGTACTTATCGGAGCCAATTAATGATTTTGCTTTGAAATTCCCATATATCAAATGCTAAGATATATCAAATGATAAACGTTAAATGTAAAAACAATTTTAATCCTGACGTAACAATGCATTTTTAACTTCTTTGATTCTTATGTAGGAAATATATATATATATTATTTGAATCCTATGGCTATGTATCACATGACTTATTGAATTGAAAGTATATGACGTGTCTTGTATAAATGAAAAAATACTGAATCCATAATCTCTTCTGTAAGAGTGTTTGTGGGAATGTAGTTTTCCTAAAAGTTGGAGGTTATTAACGATAGCATAATTTTTTTATAATAGAATGAAAAAAAGTTTGACTTTTGGTAACTTTTTGATATACCTTTTAAATTTTTTATCTTATATCATTTTCTTTTATATTTGACACATCTCTAATATTCCATTTTCTAGAAATCTCATTTCATTACATGCGTTAATAGCAGCCCGTGAAAGTGGCGCATTTTAGTTATTCCTTAAGAATTTTTTTGGTGAAAGTAGCGTCTATTAAATTTCGCATGAATCACGAAAATAGTGTTCTGGTTTTTTTGTCAAAATCATTTCATACTTAATATAAATCATTATTTTTTTTTGTTTTATCTGCAAAGTATGTTTTAGATTTAAATTGAATGGATATTATTTTTTAAGTAATGAAATTGATTTTATTTTGTCAAGCAAATCACAGACAAGGTGTTTCCGTTATTTTAAAGATATAACCGCAAATGAAATCTTTACAGGATAGTGCCAAAAATAAATTAAACTTGAATTTCCCGAGTCTATCAAGTCTTAGTTTGGAACGGATACTGTTATTTTAGCTTTTCAGAATAGTGTTTTAGAGTGCAACTGTTTTATTGAGTAAAAGAAAAAAGTGGATATTTCTTTTAGAGGAATTTTCAAAGTAAAATATTGCTGTAGAAGAAAAATAAAGTAATATCGATATTTTAGAAGTAATTGCAATTCAAGATAAGGAATATGTTAGAAATGATTGTTAACTTATGTACGGAATATTTAAGGATAAAACATCATGAAATAGATAAGCTGACATCTAGATATATAGTATTTTTTAGTTCCTAAATCATGAAATCCTTAAAAGCATCTCATTCAAAATCTTTTCTACAATGAATGTTGGTAGTATTGAGAAGGACCAAATAGTATGCTGCATTACGTAGGCAGATGAGAAAAAAAGTTATGTAGAATCTTAGTTTCTTAAATATCACTTTTTCAACGTCCCTACAATAGTCAAAGAAAGACAAGTAAATTGTTTAAAGAAATGAAGAAATACATTATATATCATCTATAAAATAAATCTACTACTGATCTTGATATTTGAGTTTAACTATAGTTATTTTTACGCTTAATTATTTATTATTAACCCACTCCATACTTTCCAAACTTTCATGCAACTACAGGTTTACTTATTTTTCACTTATTAACTAGTCATTGTTCTCTTATACCAAATGAAGGCCTTTTATGAATAGTGGTCTAACGACACTTAAAAAAATGAGTTAGCCTCACTTTCATGTTTATACAAGTCATTTCTATCTTATTTTTAAACTGGTACACCTGCATCTTATTTCTGCCGATAACAGAGGGCATTACAAATATACTTTAGCAGTCATTTCTCATCCCTCATTAGACTTTAAGGCTATGTATCTCAAAATGAAGAAGAGTGGAGTTGAACCACTATTCAAATAAGGTCTTCAAATATGATGTTATTTTCTAATTTTCCATGTAAAGTCTCATTTTTTGCCCTTTTTTGAAAAAGATATCTATGACTTAAATCCTTCTGTAAAATGACCGTCAAGTGTATTCAATTTCAAATATTACAATTTTGGGGGATGGATTTCTATATTATCTAATTAGAAATCATGCACAATGCCATCGGTTACGACACTGAACGCACAAATTGTGTCCAGACGTTATCATTGGAACATAAACAAATTACTTAATTTTAAACTAAAAAAACAAAGAAATGTATAGAGTAAAAAAAAAAATAGTTGTTTTTAATCACTCCATGTTGTATACTTTTCATTTATACCTAGCTGAGAGTAGGTACTAATTATTTTCACAGAAAGTTTAAATGTGTTTTTAATTGTAAAGGCTTTATTCTTCTTTCTATGTAAGTTCCATCAAGTCAGATGTGATCCTCAAACATTTTATAAACAATTACAAGTCTCTCTAACATATAAAGCAGTTACAAACATACCGTATTAAACCATGCAATAGTAACCCCAATAAATAGACAGGAATTTTTGCAACTTTGTCACCTCAGTTACTAATTACTTTAAAGTTTAACTTATTTAGAAATTGCCTTTAGTCATAATTGCATGAAATGTTCTTTTAAAGAGGCAAGGCTCAATTTTTTACTCGCATACTATTAACGATTTTTTTATTACTGGAGATTATAATAGATTTTTAATCATCAACGTGACCACCCTTTCTCTGTTACAAAAAATTTCTACCTCAGCTTCCAATACTAAATAAAGGTCTTATCTGCAGCCAGATAAAATAATGAAATACAATCACTTGATAATATTAACAAACAGTTAATTTTTTTTACAAACAGTTAATCATACTTTACAAAAGAATTAATTATACTTCATTTATAAAATTAATTATTTTCCCTCCAAACATGTTATAAGATTATTTTTGTCATTTTAAACGGACTTTAGTATCAAGATCTTACCATAAATAATCTTACGGTTTTATCCATTTAAAGACATCAGAAGAACCCAAAACGTTGATTGAAGAATCAAAGGCCGAAGAAATTTCAGAAAAAGAGACTGCCAAATCTGAAGAAAAAGAGGAAGACGACACAGAAAAAGAAGTTACGCCAGAGGAAGAGGTGAAAAAAGGGGAGAAAGTTGAGGATCTAAAGGATGAGGAAACTGCTGCTGATGAAGGAGAGGAAAAAGTATCGGAAGCAAAGGTGGCTGACGATGACGAGACTGTAAAACTTGATGATAAAGATGAAGTGAGTTCTACCGTTTTAAATGCTAATATATTGAATACTTCTATTCTATATAATTATAGCATTTGAATTTTTTTTTGTCCCGCTTTATAATATAAACTAAATATGGAATGTTAAAATTAAGTAGTTTTGGTAGAATAATTATATCCTTTTCCTACTTGAGTATATATATATATATATATATATATATATATATATATATATACAGAGGCTGTTCACACAATTATTAGACGATTTTGGTAAGCGGTAATAAAAAATCGGTTGCTTCAAAAGAAATAATAGCAATTGCACTATGTTTTTAAAAGTCAAAATTATCGTCTGCGGCTTGAAAGTTTTATTTTATTCGAAATGGCGTTTTTAACAAAGCAGTGGTTCGAAGGCTACATTTATGCTCTTTCTGAAGAGAAATATGCATACTCCGTTATCCAAAAACGATGTGAGAGTCATGGTTTTGTGATATCTAAAGCGTCGATAGGAAATATCGTCAACAAGAAAGGAAAAAAACGTCAAATTGGAGCCTCAAGTGGGACAAAAATTCCAAACAAGTATACAAGGAAAAAACGGACATCTTCGACTATTGCAAAGGTACGTTGTTTAATGTTAAAAGAAAATCCCCCTAGCCAAAGGACAAAATCATTAAAATGTTCGGTGTCCACTGTAAACAAAATGATAAACGTTGATTTAAATCTTAAGATAGCGAAAAAAGCGCGATGTGCATCGTCTTCTTCGAAATCATATCGTTGAACGCAGGACACACTGGAGAATTCTATATGAGAAACACTTATCCAAAGAAAAATGGAAAACAATTGTCACAATAGATGAATCATGGGTGTATTTAAATGATTGCAACAAAAAATAGCCATTTATTATCATAAAAGGGGAGAAAAAAGTTTAAGTACATGGTTCAAAGAATCGAATGAAAGTTTTTCTAAGGGATTCATGATTGTTGCTGGTTTTTCTTATAATGGCAAGTTAAAAATAAAGAGAGTGGAACAAAATCTCAATATTTAGTCCAAAGACTATCAGGAACATATTTTATCGCCAATTTTTCTGAATGAAATACCATCGCTTTACCCACAGTGCCATCAATCTGTGAGACTCCATCAGGGCAAAGCTAGCAGTCACACATCAAAATCCACTGTAAATTTCCTAAAAGAAATGGAACAAAAAACTGGTATCAAGGCCATACCCTTCATTGATATCCCTACTAAATCTCCCGATGTACCACCTATGGATTTTTGTGCTTTCGGACTTTTAAAATCTGCATTATCCAAACATCGTCCCAAAACCCGTACAGGACTCTGGAAAGCTGTTCAGGAGGAATGGGATAGAATGCCTCTTCTGACACTTCAAAAGGCATTATTATCCTGGAAATTGCGGTGTCGAAAGATAGTTCAGAATAAGGGATGTCAAATAGTAGATTTAAAGCACAAGAATTTTATGTAATTTAGTTTTGTGAATACAATATACATCTTCTAAAAAATGTGTGAACAGCCTCTGTATATAGATATATAGGTATGTATATATATATATATATATAGGTATGTATATATATATATATATATATGAATATGTATATATATATATATATATGTATATATATATATATGTATATATATATATATACATATGTGTATATATATATATATATACATATATATATATATATATATATATATATATATATATATATATATATATATATACATATATATATATATATATATATATATATATATATATATATATATATATATATATATATATATATATATATATATATATATAATGCCTTTTGAAATAATAATCATTGATTAGAATTTATTTTATCCCTTGTACTCAACTAGATTAATTAAAATTACTGTTTATTTCATTTGATCCAGCATAAAAAGTTTTAGGTTTTACTTTCATATGTATTAACTTACTTTCTTTTGGTTCAAAATTTTGGTTTTAAAAATAACTTTTATATCGATCGCTTTTGATGAAGCTTTCATAGACCTTTTATGCTTTATTGCGCAATGATATTTAAAGATTCTCGGTTTTTTTTTCTTTAAAGTAAATTTCAATGTGTGCGAATGTTAATTATTACACTTGATATAATAAATACTTTATAAAGTAAACTGGGTAAGAATTTTGTACTGAAAAATTTCTGCTTTTTTTGTTACATGCAATCGAAGACATCCAGACGTGAAGATTTTATTATGCTGCATGAATATTAGAGTAACTTAAGATAGAATACCTTCAGAAGTGAAGCTTGAAATATCCCTTATCGACCAAATGTAACAAAAAAATTACAGAGCACATGTTTGAATTAGTGATTTTATTTTCAATTTCACTCGCGATAGAAGATTAATAATTAATCGTAACCGTACAATTTCGAACCGTTTCATCGCGGTTCAAACCGCACTAAACACATTAATGTTTAGTGCGGTTAATAATCTTATAACGTGTGGAGGGGAACTATTATATATATAAAGTATAATTAATTGTTTGTAAAGTATAAATAACTGTTTGCAAAGTGTAAATAACTGTTTAAAAATATGTTTAAGTGCTTATGAATATTATCAAGTGATTGCATTTTATTTTTTTGTTGGCTTCGGATAAGACTTTTATTTAGTATTCGAATCTGAAGTACATACTATTTGTAACAGAGAAAGGGTTGTCACATCGGGGACTAAAAATGTATTATAATCCCCAGTAATAAAAAAATATACGGGACTAGTATGCGAGTATTAATAATAACGCACTAAACATTATTGTGTTTGGTGCGGCATTAAAAACTACGACACATTATTATGTATAAAATATTTTTACGTAATATTTTATACATAAAACTTTATGTGTAAAGTAAGCATAATGTATGTGTACTGTACATATATTATGTATACTTATATCCTACAGTATAAAAAATTACTTATAAATATGCCCTTTTTATTTATTACAAAGTGATTAACATGTTAATCACCTATTTTCCTTAACTTTTATTTTTAATTTGATATTTTTATTACACTTTTTTCTAAATATTCTCTGTTTTTAGGGAGACCAAGCAGAAAATCAAGAGGCAGAGGAAGACGCCGAAAAGGGAGAAAAAGAGACAGAAGAGCAGGAGAAGGGTGCGGAAGATGAAGTAGCTGAAGAAGCAAAAGAAGAAAAAGGAGAAGAAGAGGAAGAAGGAGAAAAAGGGGAAGAGGAGGAGGAAGAGGAAAAGGAAAAAGCCGAAAAAGAAGGAGACCAGGGTGATGAACAAGAAAAGCAAGATGTAGGAAAGGAGGAAACTGAAGATAAAGCTGAATCACCTCCACCGAAATCCCCGACAAAGAGGTCGGGATCTCCAACGAAAGGAGGAAGAAGGGGTTAGTGATTTATTCTTCGTGTATAAGTGTGTGTACGTGTGTTAAGAATGATTTTGATACTGATAATAAAGCGTGCTTAAATAAAGGGTGCGGCAGAAAGAACGTTCTGATTTAGAATGTCAATGTAAAAATAAAAGCACGATGGAGAAAGAAATATTTTATACCTGAGAAAAAAAATATATCTAATCATTTATTATTAATTATTATTTTATTATTATTATTTATTTTATTTATTTATTAATTTGTTTATTTATACACTCGGAACGTTCTTTCTGCTTCACCCTGTATATATATATATATATATATATATATATATATATATATATATATATATATATATATATATATATATATATATATATATATATATATATAAATTAGGGTGGGCCGAATTTTTTTATTTTCGGAAATGGCAAGTTAAAAAAAGTTGTTGCACTTATAGATAAGTAAAACCGTAAAAAAATTTTTGGAAAAAAATATCTTCCAATCGCGCATTCACTATGAAATATTGAAAAAAATATTAAAATAGGTATTTTTCAGTAGTTTTTTGAAAAGCTCTGATATAATGCATTTCAAATGCAATAGTTCACAATGTATAGTAAAAGGGTGTTAAAAGACAGGGAAACATTTTTATATGTATGTTTAAAACATTTATTGTACAAACAAAACATTCAAAAGTACCATTTTTTTTAACAAAAGTATTTTTATAAGATTGCTGCAAATGCTGTTTTTACTGCACTTTTTACTTTCGTCGCTCGCATTATGCCACATTATTGATTGTTGAACTCAGACACATTGAAGGAAGCTTTTGAAGAAAATACCGGCATAACTGACCTTGACAACAAGGTGCTTCTTATGTAGCTATCCCTGGCTTCAGTACCGTACACACTTGGCTATCCTCGGTGACGATTTTGACGCAATGATCCACACCTTTGTTGTGGCATGGGAATCTATTGAAGTCTGAAATCCATTTTCTGCCAGTTTTGATCAATTCTTCTATTTCTTCGTCCGGTACATTCCTTAGCAAAGGTGGTGGAATGACCTTACAAACATTCCACTTAATCATGTCAACGTAATCGATCGTGTTGAAGTCAAATGTTGGCACTCTAAAGTCTCTAATTGTTTTCCGCTTGCAATTTATACGAGCTTTGAGAACTCGGCGTAATACCAGTTCTCTCACCTGCTGACTTTCGTCCATAACCGTAGCCACAATTAAATTTTTGGGGTGTGCAAAATTTCGGTCTATTACTGGGTCGATTATTTTTCGCAAACGTTCAGGGAGGTATCGTGTTAAATGATATATCGTGTAATAATATATATATATATATATATATATCTATTCCCTGCGTTTTAACACCCTTTTACTATACATTGCAAACTATTGCATTTGAAATGCATTATATAACAGCTTTTCAAAAAAGTGCCGAAAAAATGTATTTTCTTATTTGTTTTCCATATTTCAAAGTAACTGCGTTATCGGAAGATATTTTTTTCCCAAAAATTTTTACGGTTATTCTTTTCTATAAGTGTAACAACTTTTTTTAACTAGCCGTTTCCGAAAATAAAAAAAAGTTTTTTCGGCCCCCCCCTATATATATATATATATATATATATATATATATATATATATATATATATATATATATATATGTGTGTGCGTGTGTGTGTGTGTGTGTATGTATATATAGACATTTGGTGTTCAAAGCATTCAGTTGCTAGGCGTACCAATTTTTAAATGGTTACTCATATTATCTCCACAGAATATTGACAGCCGTTTTTTGTTATAAATGTTTGCGTTATTAATTTTTAATTATTAAGTGTTTTCTTTTATTTTCAGTATGTATGTATGTAAATAAAAATGGTTGCGCTCGACAGATTTTTGTAAATTCTTAAAATTTCAGCACTACATATATTTTTGTTACTGATAAAAAAAGATTAGTTGATTTCAGGATTATCTAAATATATATATATATATGTCTGTAATAAACAGTAGAGTTTTAAATGCTTATTGAAATATAATATTCAATTAATGAAACTGAATGCGTTAGTTCAGGTACCTTAATATCCTTACCAATAGCTGTTAATGGATTACAGGCAGGGATGTAATTTAAGGCTGTAGAGCGTATATAAATATTTAAGAACCTTAATAAACTGCAGTAGTGTGTTATTTATTTAAATGCATCTCAAATGTTCTCCTTTTTACGTGGAAGAGAGATTTTTCAATTTCTATAGTGATAAAGGGTACTTATCGCTGCCGTATTAACAATACGTGTCGAAAAATATTTACTTTTAGGAAATCAATGAATAGATTTGTTTCTAGTAATTCTAGTCGTACTCAAGAACTTGTAAAACAAAACCCACAGAGGTACTATGACTGCTCATGGATTTGCTCCCTTACTTAAAATCTTCCGCAATCGCTAATGCGCACATGTGCTGTCTAGAAATCAAGCATCGAAGAGAACGATCCTTTTGTTTACCGCATTACTCGTACATTACCTTTTTTAGCAGTTATTATTTAGGGTTATTTGAATATGTAGTTGATAAATGTCAGTTTTAAAAATAAAAGATAGTTGATTCGTTAGAAGTTATAATTATAAGTTTTATTGCAACATAAATGAGGGGTGAAAAAATTTTCGTTTGATGAAAGCTTTTCGATTATCATAATCTCTGTAAGTATATATATATATATATATATATATATATATATATATATATATATATATTTATAGCTTGAAACATTTATGACGCACCTATCTGTTCAAGGATTATTAGATAACGTAAAAAGTACAAAGGTTTAAATGTAAAACTACAAGCAATACAGATATACAAGGTTTTTTTTTTTAAACTGACACTACTCAGAGCCATCTCTAGTGCGTTCTATCAGCCGGAATTCCACCAAAATTGATAGACGGGCTAAGGATGACATGGAAAAGAGTTTCCAAGAAAAAAAAAGTTCCAAAAGTCACCGATAGTGGAATATATGACACTTTTGTTGTCGGCGCACCCGAGAATTTGCATAAATGGCAAGTAAAACATCTAAATACAAATTCACGACTATGTAGTCGACAGTTTTTAAGGAAACCCCTTTCCCATGTCGTCTTTAGTCTCTCTATCAATTTTGGTGGGATTTCGGCTGATAGATCGCGCTACAGATGGTTCTGAGTAGTGTCAGTTTAAAAAAAATCACCCTGTATTTTATTTTTGTACAAATATCCATATTCGAATGAATCAATGTTCATTTTAAAGAAAAAATTGTTTTCATCATTCGTAATGAAAATCCGTCCTGACATTAATTTTAATTTACAGATCATGCAGTAATTGTTCTGGATTCATTTAAACAGTTCTTTATTTTTTGTTTGTATTGTAACTAACATTGCAATTAAATAAATTAGAATACATAAATATAGATAATTCCACCGTATTTGAAAGTTTTAGTTAATTGGGAAAATTATTATTCAGAAGATTTTAAATTATCCATGCACTGCTTTTGATGTAATTATAAATGATATCATAACTGATATTTTTATTATTACCTAGCTGTATTTATTTTTTTAACTCTTTTTCCACTTTTATATGCATTACAGAGAGATGTATAATGTTTAATTTCTAAGGCGGATTAGAATGTTTATGCAGTGAGGAAAGTAATAGATATAAATCTAGGTACCAAGATACCAATTAAAAATGATGTACTGATATTAATGCGTCAGAGAAATATTTAATAGAAAAAGAGTTCATTTATAATGTAGCAGAATTTCGTTTAATTCCTAAAAGAGTACACCACTGAAATGAAGCGATAAAACTCATTTCTTCTGGTTTATAATGTATAATGTCTCTCTCAACTATTGCTCAGTTATATTATACACTGCGCAATGCTTTAAAAGGTATTTTTAATAAATTTAATTTTCATTGTAAGTAATTATAAATATATGAACACCTGTAATACATTTTATTAAAATGTATGAATTATAAATTATAAAAACTTACGACTAATTATAAATTATAAAAATTAAAATTAAATTTTATGCTAGCTTCACAATGGCTAATTTTTATATTAGATAAAAAATATTTTTTTTCTTTTGAAAACAAACGAAAAAGTTACGCGTATTTATATATATACATAAATAAATATATATATATATATATATATATATATATATATATATATTTCCAATAATCATGGAAGAAATTTTCAAAGGTAATATATGTATATATTAATAACTCTAGGAATCAGCAATAACACTTCTTTTATATTTTATTAGCATTATAGAAAATGCAGATCCTGTCTGTTGTATTCTTATAAGGGATGGTTTAAACGTTTAGTATAATTGCACCCTGTCTGTCAATGAATCTAAATCCTGATTAACACATCCTACATCAAATACATCTACTCCATGAACATCAATGGTTGAAAACATCGATCTTCAGTGTGCTAAAAATACTTACTTAAACCAAAAGTTGGCAAAAGACTACTACTAAAAGCTCCTATTCACAATAAAGTCTCTTTAAGTGAGTACTGATCTAGAAGTTGAAAACCGAATGATTGTAAGGGTACTCGGTATTAACTCTACTAATGAAAACACTCCAGATGTGTTTGAGGCATTGAACTAAAACTTCATTTACTAACAGTGTAACTTTTACGCTTTCTCTTAGAGACTTCAAAACGTAAAATTCGAAGCACGTTTCCTACTTAACGATTAAAGTTTCTCAACAGGCTCTGTACAAAATATTGAAATCGAACTACTGTCGACAGGGCTCTCTGTACACTAAAGCTTGAAACATTTAAGACGCATCTGTCTGTTAAATGATTATCAGATACCATAAAGAGTATAAATGTTATATGGTAGAACTACAACCAATCCAAATATATTTTATTTAGTTATTCATTTTCCCTTTTGAACTTTTAAAATCTTCCGTAGGCATTTACTTTTCACGTTATTGATAGGTTTAAAGAATATTTTAAAATCTGCATCTTTATTATAACTAAAGATGTTTGTTTGCAATCAGACTTCAAGTTTGACCATAGCTAACAAATTTTCAAGCATATTCTAACAAATTTTACAGCAATTTTCTCGATATTTACTCTATTTGATTAGTAGTAAGTAATGATAGAATGAAAAATGTGTAAGGGAAAAATGCGCACCCACACAAATAAATTTATATATACATATACATACATACATATATATATATATATATATATATATATATATATGTGTGTGTGTGTGTGTGTGTGTGTTTGTTTGTGCGTGTGTGTGTGTGTCTGTGTGTGTGTTTGTGTGTGTTTGTGCGTGTGTGTGTGTAATTCTGTCGGTTTAAAAATTAATTGCATGCATTATATGTTCATCTATATATAAGCTGCACACAAAGTACATGATGCGATCGTAGAAACTCATAAATATTTTATGTGCATTTGGAATAATTTATTTCTTGTGATACATTTCAAATTTAGAAGGGGTCCTACTCTGAAGTTTGAGAATGACAGTTTGAGAATCATTCGGACAAATATTAATGAACAGATCTAAAAATAAATTTTGAAAATATTTTTAGTTGATTCTTCCTTTTATCCATTTTAAGATGTGTTTACTTACATCTCAGGAAAGTTATTTTCGTATGAACATAGTGTTATAACTAATTTCTTTTATTGTTCGTCTGTCTCGATCTTCTACTTTTTAAAATAGTATTAAAAAATTGCATATACATATTTTTAAACATCATTTCCACATATAATTAGCCTAAAATCAGTTCAGAATGGAATTAAAATATTTAATTGAATTATTTATATTAAAAACAACACCATGTGTTTTTATTGATAATGCCAAAATATGCTTGGACTTTTATTTCATTAAATTAATATTTCTTGAGTCGGATTCTTGAATTCTCTTCATGTGTTACTATTAAGTTTCAAATGTGACATTTAAGTGAGGTACTTATATTTAGTTTTATCTTCCTACTATTTCCTAACTTTCTGTGTGTTTTATAAGACTTCTCTGGGACTTATTTCTGCCAATCTCTCCACTGCGGCTCTCACTCAAATTCAGCACCTATTGCTCTATTCTTTCCTGTCTATCCTTCTCGCTTTCCTTCTGTTGCATTGGCTTTCCTGGCACACTGTTCCATCCAGCACTGAAGCACTAGCACCAACTCACCTCCACGGAAAACGCAACGCTGAGCTTTTTTCGTTGGGTCTCCCTTTATAGGGTCTTTGCCTCAGCTTCGCCTTGTGCCAAAGGGTAGCGGTGGATGGGGAAAAGGGTTGCATCCAGTCGGAAGACTATCACCTTTTGAAGGTACGTGACCTTGAATAACTTTCGATCTTATCGGACGTTTCTTATCAGACCGGCCACATTAGACTAATCCTGGAGTGTTTCGAGTTGCATTGATATGCAATTTTTTGGTTCCTAAAAGATGTCATTTGCTTCTTTTCCATATAGTTTCATAGCGTTTGCAGCCCACATACCCTCGCTGTTTATTTTAATTAGTGCCTTAAACTTATCGTGTATGCGTCTAGATTACATTTATTTCATTATTTGAAGCATGTAAAGTTAAATGTATTATTTTATAGTTTTAAAAATTGCATATTCTCATTCCGGAATGTTTGTACTGAATTAGGTTTCATGCAATTTCTCAACAACTAAATCATTTACGATAGGAAAACTAATACGCATCTTTTATAAATATTTGGATTTTATGTATGTGTTATTCAATAATATATTAAGTAGATGGAAATAGTTTCTTACCTAAATTGTTTTATACAAACTCATTACTTTTATATCAAGATTATATTATAATTTATTAATTCTTTAAAACCTAAGACCCACCGAAAAGAAACATCTTTCTAGAAAGTTACCTTTATGTTCTTATCTTAGAAAAATTAACTTGTTAGGACGTTTTTACTAATATATTAAATACAAAAAATTCAATTTACATGATAACCCTTTCGTTAAAATTTCTCATTAACGACAAAGAACCTGGAGTTTACCTTGAATGGAATGAATTATTTTAATCATGTCTTTTAATCTCATTACTTAATTGGTTATCAGTGATGGAATAAATTCAGTTTTATTCATTCTAAAAAGAAAAAAAAAATAAAACAAAATTTAAATCATTACAAACAGGGAGAATATTTATGACAAAAACGTATTAGGACAAACGTAATCTAACAATTTAGCTTTACATCTAGTACATCTACTAATTTTTCTCATCATCTTAAATTAAACATAAAATAACAAAAAAATGAAAGGAAAGAAATTTTTATTTTGCACATCAATTTCTGCTTCACAATTATCATGTATTCATCTTCATCTAGTCCTAGCACACATTTATCATCCATACAATGGAAGGGTATTAACTTCTTATAAAACCATATGAGTATATCAAAACAGGTCACATGCATGCTATATTGACTCCTGATATTAATTTTTTCTTTATATTAATCAATAATGTATTCATTATTATTATTAATTATGTCAAAACATATTAATGTTTTTTACTTTTTTTATTTTAATTCATAGGGGCATTAATTGATTTTTTTCCTATCAATCAATTTGTTGTGATTATTTATATACAACTTTAAACAAGAAAGTTCTGGAACTTCAAAATTCTTAAACATTTTAAATAGTTAAATACGCCGCTTAATTCATTTTGCTATGAAAAGGATATCAAAGGCTGTTAAAACTGGATTGGTCAATTTAACACTCGGGAAAATAAACTATTGCACTACATATCTTTAGGTACCACATCACGTCGCTTTCTTAGGATGTTTTACGCATGTGTTGTCAAAGTTTTAGCATTAATTCTTTGTTTTACTCTTAGTATTTCTATTTCTATTATTTTAATTTATAAGAAGCATATTAGTATGTTCTTGAAATATTACAGAAAAAATCTTTCAAAAATTTATAAATTTTATAATTTCAACAAATCTTAGGTATTTGTTTGAACTACTGGGGAAGTATCATGCATCATTTTTAACTTAAAAGGTATCCCTTTCTTTGAAAATCTTATTTCCTTTGAACTAGATTAACTCATTTTAATGCATTATTTCAGAAATAATATAACAGTACCTGTACTTATTGTAATAGTAATGCTAATCCTAAAAGCTTTTAACAGATCATTACTGCCCATAGAAACAGGTCTGGGTTTAATGGTAGAATTTTTTTTGTCTTTTTTAAAGCAGAAAATTGTTCTAGGTTAAGTGCAAATTTTATTTTCATATCGTAACTAAAATCTAACACTGAAATATGATTATATTTACTGTCTTAATATTAGGAATAATAGTCTAAATATAAAGTAAATAGAATTTGTATGCCTAAATATGTCAGAGCTAGAATTTAACCATTATGTAAATGCATCTACAAATAATTCATTTCATGCAAATTCAAAAGGACAAATTAATTTTTTTTCCTTCTCTCTTATCAAAAACATCTTAAAATCTTTAGGATGATTTTATATGCATTTTGCTTCTTTCCTGCTCAGAACTTAAATTTATTTAAGACAAAGCACAATATTTTAAAATAATATGGGTTAATAGGAATGTCAGGGGCTTTTAATTCCAAAGAGCAAAATTCAGTTTAGCAAGAGTTTTGCAGCACGATAAATTTACTATTTTATTTCAAGTAGCAGCGAAATTGATAATATTTTTACTTTATGGTAGCATTTGTAAGAACTTCTTTTACTCTTGAAGCGTAAAATTGAAAACTTCGAGTATTAAAAAAATTTAGAAATTTTCTTTTCTTCCTTAAAGTCTTAAAAGATGTGATCTATTTTCTATTTCACTCTCGCTGTTAAATAACCTTCATATTGTTTAATTGTAGTAAGTTTTTTTGAATAAATTTGTATAAAAGAATCCATTTTATTTGTTAATAAATGGGATATTTCATCTTTTCATATTTAACAATAACTGAGTAATTCAGAAGTTTATCGATAAATTTTATTCTTTTCTTCTTATCCTATTCTTTTATATTCCTCTTCAATACTAAGCTATGACGCCGAAGTAAAAAAAAAAATCCTAAAAAATATGTTTACGAATATTGAGATATTAATTTTAATTAATAAGCTATTCATGTCTAAATTAGTCATTTCTAATTGGAAAAAAATTGATAAATATCCTATATACTAACCCATTTCATTTTTTGAATTCACTGGAGGGGACAACTAAATATCTAATCAAGCAGCACACTATCGCAAGAAACAAAACGTTATTATGGAATCAATAGCAGAAACTTATAGGAAGATTCTCCATTTTCTCGCAATTGGAAATGTAATGAATTTATAACTGTTTATCAATGACTATGGACATTTAAAAAATAAAGTCTTTTTGATTTAAGAAGAAATATTGATATGCATTCTCAACTAGTTATTTAAAACAATAAGTTTTCGAATGAATGATATTTTTTGAAAAAAAATTCAGAACTTTTTGAGATTGAAAACACTTTTTTAGAGCTTTCAGTGGGGCTATGAAAATATTCTGTAAGGAATAACACCACATATATATATAACTTTTGAAAATAAACAGAGATGATAAGTCTGTTTAAAGTTTGATTTCCTTGTACCCGAAGGAAATAAGCAACAAAAATGTTAAGGAAGTTCTAATTTGACTCAGTGACGTTTTCTCTTAAGTATGTTACATTTTAACATTTGTCTTTACTTACTTAAAATAGTATAACTATAATCACTTAAGAACTTTTTAATAACATTATATCATTCTATACTATATTCTAAGATTTTTTCAGTACATGAAAATTTTATTTGTAACTAAGGTTTTTATCTCGAAACCTTAAAACATGAGGCAGTATATTATTCTTTTAATATAAAAAATTATCTCATAAATTACTTTAGATCCCGTATCAACGTCGTTTAGAAGAAATAAAAATAACTAAAATTGGCTAGATTAATTGCTTAAATTATTTCTTTACTACGCCTTGAGTTTAGAAAATATAGTCCAGGGGTCAGCAACGTCGTGCTCACGAAACAATTTTAAACTGCCCGCCGTCGAAATAGCTAAGTTTTAGATATTTGAACAACAAAGGCTCGTAGTTGTAATGAATAATTTTAGCAAAAAAAAAATTAAAAATCATAAAACTGTAAAAACAAACAAAAAAATAAACAGCCTTCTTTCTCTATATCGTCGCTCTCCCCTCGCTGTGAGTCAGCTTCTTTTTCCTGCTCTGAAATTGAACTCTCTTTGCGCGACGACATAGGTTTGGGAACCTTTGTTTTACAGTATGAAATAACTTAAATTCAAAGTACCAATCAAGCCTCACTAACACTCATTTGGACAAATGCCTGAAAACTCGGAATTCAACTTGTGCCACATTTCAAAGAGTTGGCCCCAGATTTGCAATGTCAAATATCGCATTGGTTATCAATTTTTAGAACGTTTTGTTTAAATTAAAATTTGAATTTATGAATTAAAAATTTATGTCGCATTAATATTTTCATCTTTAAATATTACTCCCCCCCTTCCTTCTCTTAAACCAGTGGAGCCCACTGAACTCCCACATTTCTGAAATATGTCCTCCTAGTAAAAGAGGTTGCGGACCCCTGATATAGTCTAATACGTGTACATATACACACGCGTATGCTCACATGCGCCCACACACACATACACTCGCACGTATCTATCCATCTATCAACCTATCTGCCTATTTATCTATCTATACCTATCTATGTCTATCTATCTATATCTGTCTATCTATCTATCTATCTATCTATCGGGTTATATATATGGCCTCACTGTAGTATATTCTATATAACGATAAATAATTCTACAATATTTAAGACCCTAGAGAATTTTACTTTATGTTAATATTAACTAGCATTACACGTATAATAAAACATGTAATCATTATAAAATGCATATTAAATTCATTATGTTTATTAAATTCGTTATGTACTAACGATAACTTGAGGAAAATACCCAATTTCAAATAGTTTCAAATGCATAACAGAGTATAACTTAATTTCCTCTGTATCTGAACGTAAAAGTTGAAATAGCTTGTCTAGATTTTTTAAGGCACATCGTATGTAACAGTTATTCTATTCTGAACATTATTTCGCCTTACTTCCAGTAATATTACTGTAGAGAGGTTTTCTGTACATTTTTTGAACATTGGTAATGATTCAACAATAATGCTAAAAGATGGATGATTTATGACTTGGATTATCCATATCCTGATCATCCTGATGGATGATCAGGAAAAGTGTCTTAAATAACAAGGAATATCTCCATATAATTAGTTATGATAAGATGTATCCTTAAACATCGTTTGTGGGTTTCATGGCAGAAAAAAAATTTTTTTTTACTTTAGTGTTGGTTCTTCGGAAATTCATATCTGCTAAGATTTTAAGTATTATGCCCTACACTTGAACTCTCATGTCAGTATGCCACATACTGTTTTGCAATTTTGTGCACATCATTACGCAAAGCCAGTTAAATGTAAAATGTGACAACCTGTTGCACATTATCACAAAATATTCAATTTTGACTGATTTGTGTCAGTATCTTATTAATACAATTTTATTTATTTTTATCAGTGTTTCTATACGCTATGCAACATTGTCTTTTAAAACCACGTAAGTACATAGAAATATTTGCCTGTTAATTAACATGAATTTTATTTTTTAGGTGTATCGCCAATAGCTTCTCCGCCAAAAGCCCTAAAGGTAAGTATTAAGGAAGGAGCATTTATAATAAATTAATCCGTATAAAAGATAAAAAAAAAATTATTTTTCAAGTTAAATATTAAATTTTATTTGCATCACTTTATGTGTTTATTTCGTACTTTAAAAGCGAACTCGTTTAGGGAAATTGTTTTGCTTTTATAAATGAAGTGTAGTGATTTCATCTTCAGGCGAAGATCTAATCATACCAATATACAGCTTAACTAAAAAAAAAATCCTAATTATCTAAAGAAGTTGTTAGTAAGTTTCCTTTAAGACTGAAATTATATTGAATCATACGTTCAATTAATTCTTATAAGTCAGAATTAATTAAAAAACACACGAAAAGAGTATTTTTAAACTGATTTATTTTCAGACTCCTCCTTCTCCACAGAAGCCACAGAAGTCCACTTCACCCAAGAAGAAAAATGGCATGCTGTCGCCAATCAAAACTCCCAAAACACCCGGATCAGACGGAAGAAGTGAGTGTATAATCATAACAATGTTCTTGCTCGCTGCTTTTAATCCCTTTTAAGAAAACACTTGTGTCAAAAAATAACAATTTAAGGATATACGAAGATCACTAACATATGAGAAGTAGTCAAGAGGACCCAGTGATAGCTCTGGGGTAGCGAGCCGGCTTTCGGTACTGATGGTGCTCGGGTTAAATCCCGACAAGCGCCATTAAATACCTTTGTGGCTAGGCTGGATATGGGCACGTTAAATCCATAGAATGGAAAGTCCTTCTAGGAAGTCATGAATGATGGGAGAGGGTACGAATCCCCTCCCACCCCACCCCAGGTGTTACCCCTGGGTGTGTTCTGTGAAAATTGAGAGGTCACTTGAATAAGTCGGACTCCGACACTTGTAGTGCCCTTATAAACCGGAGACGTACCCCTCTGCCCGCAAGCCTATATGGACCTGATTTGGAATACTTCCGACCAGGGGGCATAAGCAACAGCAAAAAGAAGTAATCAATAGATTTGAAAACATCATGAGATACAAGCATTTTTAAGATATCTTTTATCACTGTTATTACATTTCAAAATGCCGTTTTGATGTCCCTAATACAACCCAACTACAATCACGATAAACTGGGTCACGACACACTGGTAAGTGTGTTCTAACAAGACTAATTTACCAGCGAAAGAGGAAGGACAGGTTTTCGGAAAGGGAAATATTCTTTTTAACACACCTGCACGCAAACCTAATTTTATTTTTGAGTCTTTTTAAACCATATAACACTAATCACTGTGGAAAAAATTTGAACAGACGTTTCGAATCACGAAACATCGTATTCTCTATAACTTTAACCTATAACGAGACTACAGGGATAAATTTACTTGGCTCTGAGCGGATAAAGTTCGTGTTATTCAAATAGTAACGTAACTGTAACTATCTACACCATAATAAAAATAGTAGATGGCAAAAAATAAAAGATGATCAGTTAAAAGTAATACTTAACTGTTTAAACCATATAAAAGTTCAATTAAAAGTAATACTTAACGGTTTAAACCATATAACACTAATCACTTTGGAAAAAAATTGAACAGACGTTTTGAATCACGTAACATCATATTCTCTATCACCTTACCCTATAACGAGACTACAGAGATAAATTTCATTGGCTCTGAGCAAATAAGGTTCGAGTTATTCAAATAGTAACGTAACTGTAACTATCTACATCAAAATAAAAATAGTAGATGCCAAAAAATAAAAGATGTTCAGTTAAAAGTAGGAGTATAGTTTTTATGACAATACGTAAAACACTTTTCTTTTCTCTAATGTCTGTAGAAACACTATTAAGAATCTCTAAAAGGAATAAAAAAGGTATCTAGTACGCGTTAAATTACTTTATATATTATACAGTTTCATATATGTAATACAAATTATACGAATTCAGTTACATGAATTTAGCCTTACTCATTTAAATAAAGTTAAAGAAATGCGATCTTGTTATTCGTGTTTTAAGAATTCATCTTTTTAACTGCTTTAAGAAAAATAAAAATTCTTATAAGAGATATTAATAAATAAAAATATAAGTTTCATACCGGAAAAATTGAATAACAGATTTATTCGCCAAATTAGATATAAACAAAAAGAAAGGATTAATGATATCTTGTTAGTGCTTTGAATTGTATATTGTGAATAAAAGAACTGTTACGAAGGAACGCTTTTCTTTTTTAATTTTTTTCAGAGTTGCCTCCAATCAAAGCTCCAGTAGGATTGGCACCAAATCCCAATTTAAAAAATATTCGATCAAAGATAGGATCCTTTGACAATATACGGTATAAACCAGGAGGAGGAGACAAAAAGGTAAGTCCAAAACTCATCACACAAATGTATATGTCTGTGCTGTTATTGCCAGTAAGTATATTTTATGAAGGGATAGATAAATTTTTCCAATTTATTTATAAAAATGACTTTATCAGCGGTGCTCTCTATTATTAAATTCCTTAGAAACTTCCTTAATTTCCTCTATTTATTTTATTCAAATGAATTTTAAGGCAGTAGAAACTGAGTAGCAATATTAAAGATACAGGTTAAACTGAGATGAATTATTTTAACACAGGTAATTACGAAGAAACTTGAATGGAAAGCAGCCCCAAAAATTGGATCGCTCGACCACTCACACAAAGGAAAGCATGGAAAAGGAGCTTCAAAAAGTGAATCAAAAGATGGAAAGGCAGGTGATGGCCAGGTAAGTACTCTCAATTAGCAAAAAATATGCATGGGCATCCACAAGCTTTAAAATTCACAACATGATTAAAAATTTTCATAAATAATTTGAAGAAATATATCACTCTCTGCATAAATGCTCTTTTTAATAAAGTGTAGAAATGATAGAATTCCCATCTAGATATAAATTTATTTCTAATTTAAAACATGACATTTTTTTCCAGAACTTGGGGAATCTTCCAGCATTTAAAGTTTTTTACTATAAAATGAAGGTTTATGAAATAAATTATTTTGGTCTTTTTTTATACTAATTTCTTCATATGAAAGAAAAAGTTTCAGAAGACCTGCCCAGATTAGTGGAATTTACCAATGCAATAAACATATTTGAGGTCGTTTATTCTCATATCTGACAAGTCTTCTTTCCTCAGTGTCCTGAATTCACTCTCGTTATTATTCCTTTTACAACAGATGTTGCGCATGTTTGGTGAAAGTGCATGAATTTTACGTTAATAATAAGAAATCCGTGTTTATTGCAACGTAAAATACACCATAATTTTATTTTTGAAACTTGCTTTTTCGACCGTTCGTTACGATCAGTTGATTCCCATCAAGGTCTGGAAAGAACAAACACACATTTGTTAAAATAATTCCACTGAGAAATTGAAGTTTTGCTTCTATACTCAGTGATATCTATAGCAACCATCAGTGAGAAAGAAATAGCCCAGATATACTGAGGTACCATACAAGATACTGAATGCACTGATTCTGAATCTTTTAAATGTTGTGTTTGTAATTCTTAAGACTGTGTTATAAAAATGTGAGAATATAACAGATAAATACTTGTTTAATAGAACATTATTAAACAGAATATACTGTACAGTTAAAGTTAAAATGTTAGTTTTACGACTTTTTTTGTACCGTTGTTTTTTTAGCGTGGAAATTTAAGAATAGCAATTTATAGGGAAATGAACTATCATGCATGTATGCCTTTTCATAGACAAGAATTTACGATGGTTGTTAACAAAGTAAAATGGAAGCTAATAAAAATAGAGACAATTGTATACGCAGATAAAATTGGATTGTGTGTAAAGAGAACTAAGTGATTTTTTTTTTAAGATTCAAGTAATCAGATTCATCTTAATTGCAGCTTTTCAATTCCGGTCTTCTAATCGAAGCAGTTTTCAAGAAACTTGATGTTTATTTGCTGAAAGAATGTAGTTAGGGAAAATTTTATACATCGTGTAAGTTAACTTAAAATCTCCTGAAAATCGAAATTGTGTAGTGACTTAGTGTGTATATTTTGTCCCAAGTAAGCTGAAATTGGTAACAAGTGTTTTGAAATGAGATCACAGTGAATTAGTTTGATAAAAGATCGTAATCATGTTAAGAAATGGATAATATTTCTAAGATCTATGAACACAGGCTGACTTGTTTCGTAACTATTATGGGGGTATAAACTGTTTATTTAGATTAACAGAGAAAAATTCAATAATTGATGGGGAATTTTATAAACCAAATTATAAAATTTTACCCATTTCACCGTTTAAAAAATAACAGAGGATAACATATGGAATCCCATAAAACAATCGAAACTAGTTACTCCGTTTTCATAGACTTTTCACGAAAGAAGAAAATATAATTATCTCTTTTGAAAGATATATTAAGAATTTTACTATAGATAATTTCGAAGAGGATTTGTTAATATATTTTTCTTTTTTGAAGAATATGTGATGTCCAATACTCAATTTATTTTCATTTGAAAATTTAGATTTTAACGCAAGTATAAAATTGTGAAGAATATTAAATCTGCTATTTTTACTACTGTGAATGCATCTTGTAAAAACCCTTGAGTAAACACTGTTACAATGTTATAAGTTTTTTCATATTTAAAATAGCTGCCATATTTTAATGTGTTATTAATATTTATGTATTCAGAGATGCACTCATAGAAATAAAAGTACATTTTTATTATATACAGATGGAAGTCATCTTTCCATATCTATATCATAAATTATAAATTATTGAAAATTGTTTTTTGAAGCTGCTGTTTTAGTCTTATCAATTTTTTTGTATTAGAAAACATTCTTCATAAAAATATTAAGTTTTTTGTACTATTTAAATTCATAAATATTTGAAATGAAGTTTTGCAACAAGTAGTTAAGTTTTAAATCCCAGAGGTGCATAAGAAAAGCAAAATTATTTCTTTATAGCTAGAATAGTTTGTCTAGATTTATATGATGTTGTTACTGCGTTATTTCTTCCATAACGTCTTTGAATTTATTTACTTCTATTGCTTGACTGAAAAGATATGTCTCCTAGAAATTTTAAAAATGTATTATACTGCCCAAATAAATTTGCTACATTAATGTGAAGCTATGGTAATTTCAACCTTCTCTTCTAACATCAAAAAGTTTTTGGTTTCCCCAAATAATATAAATGTATAAGTGCCAACATGGCTACAGATACTACCAGTGCTTTATGCATAATTCTACCACGAAAAAGAAAACATCAGAGCATGACACAGTAAATATTTCATCATCGGATGGTGATAATACACAGTTAGGTCCTTTAAAGTGGTTTTAAATATTTATGCTGGATATAAGGTAATTTTATCAGTTCTAGAGAAACTTTATGGTGAAACCTCACTAGGTAATTTTTTTTGAGATTTTAATTTAATTTTCTGTAGAGAGATGCATTGTGTCATGAATCATATCTTTTGAAATATTTGATTGACTTAAAGTATATGTCTTCCCGAATTCCTGTAGTATAAAATCAAGGTAAATCCTCACAAATATGATGTGCTGTTAACTTATAAGGTAGCTTCAAGCATGTTTTTGATAAGGATTAAGAGACTTTTTTTAAACCTTCTTTAAGTATACTTTTTTTTCTAATGCTGCAGCACTTGTGTTTTCGACATTCGCAGGTTTTACACTGAACCAATTGCAGTTTCTATCAGGGTAAAGGGTAAGAACATCCATGCTCTAGATTATATTCGATCCCGAGTCCACTGTGCGGAAAATCTTGACCCTTACCACTTTACTATGTGGACGACTTTTTCGTAATACTAATATCTTTAATTGTTCGCGAGCAAATCACGTTGACGTTGCAGCAACGATTACTCTTCATGATCTAGCAATTGTGTTCATTTGTATTTGAAATTAAATGTAGTCACAAATGGCAAGGATTTTGGGTCAGGCAATGACAGAGAATGCGTTAGAGTTTTATGTTGAGCATTTGGAGAAGAATCGCTGTTTTAATGTCTACATGATCTAAAATGGCTTAACATTTCCGTTCAAAAAATCACCAGAACTCGTTAAAAAGTACCATACATGTATGAAAAGTAATGTTATTACTCTCTACCAAAGCAAATATTTGTGTTGGAGGAGAAATGCAATAACCTATGGAATGGATATTTGCATTAAGTCCACCATAAGCTGAAGAGGGTAATAATGCTATAACGTCTATATGACTCTAGTAGTGATTTTTTAAACATTTCCGCCCGTAAAATCCTTAAAAAATATTATAATTTTATAATAAATGACGTTACTAATTTAGAAGAAATATATTTTTATTACATCTGGGTACATTACTGCTTCTCTTAAAATTTACTATAGATGTATATGCAATAATTATGAACTTAAATAATGAAATTATAAACAGGTGATTATTTTACGATCGTTTCTGTTACCATGGGTGTTGAAATCCTTATGTTCAAGTCATGTTTAAAGATAGAGAATGTGTATTATAGCTTACTTTCACGATGATTACATTTATGATCCATACGTTTCCTTATCACCACAGAGTCCTTTGGGATCCGGTGACGAAGGTGAAGAAGAGGGAACCGCTTCAGGAGTTGCAGAAACTCTTATTAAGCCAGACGGAGCAGGTTCTACAGAAATGCCATCCGCGATAGCTGCTGAATCATAAGGATGTAATAAGTTGTAATTTAATAAAATTATGAGTAATGATAAACATTAAAAATATTCTATTATGGTATGATAATTTTCCTAGGTCTTTAAACTAAAATATTAAATAAAGTTACGCGCTTTTTTCTTCTTTGCTGCAGTAAATTCAAATGCATATGCTTACGAGGTATGTAAGAGTCACTGGTTTTGGAATTTTATAAAATACAGTTTGTAGTGTGATACGATGAGTGCAGAATATCGTGTAATACAATAGAGAATTTTCAGCTACATTGAGTTTGTTCTAAAAGTGGGATGAAGGTTTAGAAAAAATAAATAAAAATGAGTATATTCCTTTTTTTTTAAATTGTTTCTAGAACCTTAAATCCCAGGAGACTTATTTTCTTGAATGGTTTATTCTTGTACTATATTTTATTATTGAAAAATGAAAGTGCTTAATTTTATTTTCCTTTATATATTCTTTGTGAAAACTAATTTTTATGCCTATTTAACTTATTTTTATATTAAATGCGTTTAACATTTTAATTTAATATTTGTATATATTATAAATTTTATATTAAATACCTATTTCCCATATTTATTTTTTACGACCATTAATGTTTCACACATGATTATTTTTTAATCTCCAATACAGTTTTAAAAACACAAAAAAAGGATTTCTGAAAATTCATTTAAAAGTTTTCAGGTTATGTCTATTTTTCCTTTTTAAAACTGTGCCGGCAACTGAATATTTTATAACAATCCTTAAGCAGCGACTCGTGCCAAATCTTGTATGTTTTAGATTTTATGCATCTATTGTCTGATCATCATTGTTTATCTCTTCAACTGGTGCCCTCCCCGCTTTTTTAATTCTTTTTGCAACACTATAGAGCAATGAGCTTCGAACGTGGACTAGGTTTGAATCAGTAATGCTAAGTAACACGGACTCTCATTTTTATCACTTGAATACTTCTTACTATAATACTCAAGGACAAATATTTATTTATTACAGATTAGAGTACTATTGCAATTACATATTACCTATCCATACAGTGATAAAGAAAAAAATGTGTATAAATTTGTAATATATACATTTAGTATTTCGTAGGAAAGTGGACTGTATTCTAATTCGATAAAAAAATTTTATTGTGAACTAATTATTTTTTATTATATTTCTGTGTTATCAATTATTTAATAGTGATTATTTAGATGCTTTTTCCAATTACTGTTGTGTAAAATGAATTGTATTTCACAAAACTCGCTTCAATTTAGAATGTTTTATCGTAAAGATACAAAACTGTAAATATTTTTACTATTCAAAATTCACGAAGTGTTATCAGAATTTTTTCACAATCATGAATCATGCTTTCTGCCAAAATCTCATGCTTTTGTAAATTTTCACCCACAAAAAATATGTATGATTAAGTAAGAGTTTGTCTTTAAAAAATCTGTTCTTTTTATGTTTGAATCACTAATGTCAAAATCTGATTAATGTCAGTGCTTTCAAGGTATAATCAATCTTCCAAAATGGAGTTTCATTACAAAAGTTCCTATCCTTAGGGTAAGTAAATAAAGATTGGAGTCTATTAATACGGAGCATGTTTTCTTTATTTATATAGACTTTAGATGCACTTTTAATGAAAATGTATCATATTTGTAAAACCACCGACATCTTAATATTCACGAATAATGATTTCCCTATTCAAAGTATTAAATTTTTCATTATCCTCCACATAAACTTTAATTCTTTAATGATTCGCACAATTCAATTTGTAAATATGTTTTTTGGAATGGATGCGAAATGGTTCATTATCTCTTTTGTGTTATTTGTAGCTTGAGATTAGCAATAAAATGTGGTATAAAAATTAAAACATTAGGGCAAATGTGCCTTTAATAAATTTTATTATAAGATTATATCGATAGGTGCTTTAATGATATTTGTCAGTATTTAATATGAAATGAAATGTAATTGTAAATAGAAATCTTCGTAAAAATTATTTTTGTGTATGAGAAAAACATGTCTTCTATGAGGATTAGGGATTTTTCTTTCTTTATCGAAGTAATGAACATTTTACGCGAAAAAAAATTAATTTTGTTAGTTTTCAAAGCTTTTCTTTGATGTAGTTTAAAGTTAAAAACAAACTTTTGATTTTGTCTACTACAATGCAGAAATTTGCGAACTCAGTTCATAAAGAAAAATTATATTAAAGTGATTTCAGTGATAAAAACTGTTAAAGCTTTTTATTTGATTTTTTTCATGAAAGAATCAAATTGAAATTAATCAAAAATAATATGAATAAACAAAATGGAACATTAAATGCATATTTTTATATAATTAATTAGATTTCGATTATATTAATAATTTTCCCAGCTTAATCAATATAGAGCCTTGAAATCTCAAAAACCTTAACAAACGAAGAAAATATGCAAGAAAAGCCTCTAAATATGCAATATATATAAAAAAGTGCAAGCATTTTTAAGTTATATGCTTCCTTCAATTTTAAGTTTCACTCATTCGTATCTCCTTCCAATATTTAGCCAGATATTGTAATGAGGTGTAAGTTTCTTTTTTCTAAGGGCATACGAAATGCATATAAATGCCTACATTCAAAATGTATACGGGAAAAGTCTTACATACATTTATGCATAAATTGTTTTATATTTCTCAGTAAAACATCGAAACATATTCCACAATCTGACAAACTCAAATTCTCGCTTTTGTTTTTAAAATTTCTATGGGAATTCCGTGCCACTGAATCTTGATAGAATGTAATTAACAATGCAAAACAATGACCGAGAAATCTTGTTTTTTAAAGTCTCCCTAAAGATTTAATTCACTATAGTTTGTTCTCACTACCGAAGTTTTTATTATTCATACATTGTCAGAAAAAAAAATATACAAATGAAAGATATGTCACTGACTTGCAATTTCTCCCATTTACTCATTCGTATATATGGCCTGTAAATGCATGTCGGCAAAAATGATAATGATTGTATGCATTTATATGGATAGCTAGTTGCATAAAGTTCTTTCATTCATATCAATGTATATTTTAAAATGATTTTAACATATCAATGTCTCCTCAAGAATTAAATGAAATTTACATGTTGCCTTTACTATAATAAGTTACTTTTAAGTATTTTATTGCTCTGTTACAAATTCGTTTTACATTTTAACAATAACCATTTTCTAATTTTACACAAATATAAAATGCATAAAACCAGAGTTTATAAGGCGGAAAATACTGACATTTAAAATAAATAAATAAAATTATAAAAAAAAATATATTTTTTCTGAGTTACTTTACAAGTAATATTTCCATATGGTATATTATAATTTTATTGTGGCTTGGCAAAATAAAGAGATATTTGAAAAGTAAAAGGTAGTTGGAAACAGATGTTTTTTGTCACAGACATTTCATTTTGATTTATTAGTATGCAGCTTCTAAGTGTTCGCTTTAAAATGAATTGCACAAATGTGTCGTTCTGATATTTTTGTTTTATCAGTAATAGAGTGGGATATGCACAATTCCATGAAGGTTAATGTGAGACTATCATATTTTTTTAATATGGAAAATTTCATTCTATAGAAATGATTATGAACGGTTATTTATTATATTCTGTATTATACTAGGATAGTATAACTACATTCGGTTTTGCCAAATTTCGTAATCTGAAAATAAGGATTTATAAGTTCTTGCATTAAAGAAGAGCAGGCTTTTGGAGCAAAATATTAATGTCGCTTATTTGTAAAACCTATAAGTTTTTGATTAATGCATGATTATCTATACAAGTAAAACAATTCACATATCATACAATATGAAACATATCTCTAGTTTCCGTTAGCATAAAAGCCTGCATTGAAGGATTGTTGAACTTCGTAGCTTTACACCTTCTTTTAACGTATACCGAAGAAATAATTTTGTTAATCTCTGGTTACCGTAGAATTAATCTTCTGTTATTTTTAAATAGCTCTTAAACTCAACATAAATATTCAAATATCTTTATTTAAAGTGCAATGCCAAGATAAACATTGAAAAAAAAAGTAACAGAAAGTTTTCCATTATTATAAATAAGGCAATTGTTATTTTTTTCCGCATTTTATACAGTTCTATCATTTTTTTAAATAAGATATTTAAAATATTATTTCGTAAATAAAATTTTGTGAAATATTGATGATTATCGAGCATTTTGTGCCTTAAATTATAAATGTGTGTTAGTTTACTCCTGCTTACGTATATTTAAACCATTTTCTTTTAAAATTATTAATATCGCAATAATTCCGATTTATAAAGTGAAACTAACAGTGATATGTAAATGTTTTTAAAATAATAAGCGTTGAACAATCCTTCATTACTTCATCTGAAAGAAAAGTGTGCTATAAATTAAGAATTTTATATGTAGTCATTCTTACGTAGATCTATACAAGCATATATGATGTAGCTTGGATTTCTTTTTTTTCTGCCAAAAGTCAAATTTGATTTTCAACCATAGTAGACCGTAAAGGATTGCCTTATTTCACATTTTATCAAGCTACAAAAATGTATAACAATATACTGAAGAATATACCTGGTGTTTGTTTTGTTTCTTACAATATGATATTATTTATTTTCTTTGTGAAATTGTGGTATTTGTTTAAGAAATTCTGCAACTCCTTCGTTCCTGATGCGCTGACTGCTGGTAAGCTGGGAAAAGCGAAAGTTTTGTAGAAATAAAATAAAACTTTAGAAAAACAAATTTCTGTGTATTTCCTAAATAATCACATTAGTCATATTTAAATTTTGAAATTATATCATAATATGTACCTTATTATCATGCTAACAATTACTATTTTATTCTTCAGACACAAAAAAACTGGGAGAAAAGTAATTTTAAATTAAAATCACTGCAAAATATATCTAGGGAATATGCAAGTTATTTGGCAGCGAATCGTGTTCGGTACAGAATTCTTTTATATCGAAAAATTGCATTGAAACTGAGATATAGGGTACATCTCAATGAATAAAACTATATACGCCTACACAATTTACGATATACAGAACAACATATCTAGCCATTTATTTGTATTTAAGAAAGAAAATTATAGGAACTAAGATCCTTTGATGTTCTGATGTATGTAAAAACATTTTACATCGGAAGATATTTGCGTAGTTAAAGTAATTTGGTATTTAAGGAATTCTATGTGTGCCACAGTAAAATTCTTTTCATTACTTACTTGTTTGTTCTAAAAAAGTTTCAATTGTTTGGAAGTACTGGGTCCCTTATTCCTATGCAAAACATCATCAGTGTTTACAAAAATATTTCTATTCTAAACTGGCCAGGGCCCTACAAAAATAATTTTGTAAAACGAATGTAGATGTTAGACCAAAAATGCAAATTATTTGTTTTCATGCATTTATCTCGTCTTATAAATAACTTTTTTTTCGACTGATGTATCATCCCTTTAGCGACTCTCTGTAAACAAATTATAACCCAAAACTTTAAATACTGTAACGGTAAAAGTAATAATCTTGGACTTCAACATCCTAACAGACATCATTCCGCTCTTTCGAACTGTCTTGCATAGCCGTTTAACGTAAATCTTCCACGACTGTTACAGAAGTTTCTGTTGTTATGATGCAGCCATTTAATACATATTATGAATTCTATTCCGGGGTTTATCGCTGTGTTCTAAAAATATAAGAAATCTGTCTCTCTGGCTGTCTACAAGAATCATTAAATAATGCATTTGGTCCTGATGTGTATTCTTCATCGTGAAATTCTAAACTATCTGGACCCTGCGTATATAATGAAAGTCTTCAATGTAGAGTCTTACATTCACTGTTTATAAAATCAAAATAAGAATGAAGAATGAAAAAAGAAATTAGTGTATATTTCTTACTATTGATCTTTATATATGAAATGTATCTCATATATTACGTTACTAAAATTTAGCCGAAACTAAGCATATTTGAAAGTTAAAAGTATATCAGTTTAAGTACATTAAGTATTATTTGGAAAATAGCAGTAAGTTTTCCATTGTTTTAGATTAGACAGATTTCATTTATTCATATTTTATACAGTTCTATAATTTTTTTAAATATTATATAAGATATTCTGAATTTCATGCTTCAAAGCATGAAATTTAGACTATCTTATATAATATTTGAAAAATTCTGAATTTTTTCCGGGATTCGAAGGATGTTTTGCTTTTTGGAAATATGTTTTGTAAACATTTTATATAATCAATGTACATTACGAATTATAATATTTATCCCATGAAAAAATAAAGGGTGGTAGAAAAATTTTATTTTCATACAAATACGATGTTTCATCCCTTCCAACTTATCATTATGTTTCTCCTTTACTAAAATAAATATCATCCTGATACCATTACTCATAAATGTTCATACCTTTTTCATACATTATATTTCCTGCTCTTTGCAACGGAATATTATTCTTCGAAATTTCTCATGTTTCTTCTTAAACATAGTGTATCTGCGTTTAGAAACATTTTTGCAACAATTTTGCATGATGTCAATCCAATACTATTATAAACATAAAATTTCAGGAATGTTATACACTTTTTTCAGTAGAGGTTACCTTCTCTTATTTAAAATTAAGGGCAACATTTAAAGGTATAGTGGTTTTTTTATGAAAAAATTTAACATATTTGTATAGGTTAGTATGAACAAGAAATAAATTTTCTGTGAAGATCAATGGCTATTTAGAGCACTTAAGAACATATTAAGAAGCACCTAATAACACTTAAGATGCCTTTTTAATCTATTTTAAAGAATTCGTCTGATATGAGACCTGAAGTGGGCACATATGAGGTAAAAGACAGCCGATCCGTTTTTTTATATTTTATAAAGTGCCACACATAGATACACAAATTAAAATTTTTTTATTTAATGTAATTGCATATATTAACTACTCACATATAAGCAGTTTATCAATTTATGCTGTTTTGTATTACTTGGATCAAATATTTTAACCACTTCTTCCAAGTTTTTTTAATGAATTCTCTATCTCCATATGGAAGTTTGGGGGCGAGCAATATTCCAAGCTGACAAAATACTAGTCTCGTTTATTGTGTCATTCTCGCGACTAAATGAAGTTAATAGTCCTTGTTGTTTAAAAAGACAAGATTCCAAGGATTTAAATTTCTCGGTTCGTAGTTTTGAATTCAGTGGATATTGAATTGAAAAGTGGGAATGATTTGTTTCGTAATGTCCACGTAAATTGCTTACTTTGTAGTTTTGAATTGAAATATTACAAATCAGACAAAATGACTTCCCATTATTATCCATAAAACCATAATTTTCAACCCAATCTTGAAAATTTCCATTTTCGTCTTCATATTTTCGTTTTCTGATATTTTCCATAGCCATGTTATTAAAAAATTTAAATAAATTTCATTCCAAAATCTGAAATTGAAACAAAATAATTAATTTACGACTCGGAAAAATTATATTCTAAATATTTTTTAAAGAATGATAAAAAATTTATTTACTTTATTTAAATTGGAAAACTGACATACACAGCCACCCACAAAGTCAAAAATTCTGTCGGTGTTGCACAAATCGGCCGAAGTACGAAGCAGCGCTGGCAGTGTCAATGTGTGTAGTACATACGTGCTACATGCAAGAGAGATGAATTCCAGCTATCGTTACTACCCCCTTCAACATGCGGACTGGCTACTAAGGTTTACGCACATGAGCATTACAAACGGTTCAGGGGAAAAAAATAAAATTTTAATTTTAATGGGAGCCGCACTTGACTCAACAAAGAGCCGCATTTGCCCAACTTTGTATTAGAATAATAAACTAGTTATACGAGGTGAATTAATGAAAGCTTTTTGATAAAAGAGAAAGCATAAAAAAGGGCTTTCACACAAATAAAATAAATCATCCTTTACTAGGTTCCATTTTCTAAAGATATATATCAGATTTGCTTTATTTCATACCGAGATTGTACCTTAAACAGCTTTTGTTTTTATTTGAGATAAGTTATGTGACTCAAGCATTTTAACTGTAATTTAGTCTCGTTTAAATCACACTGCTTCAATTTCAGATATTATCCGACATTTATTGAACTTTTCAACAGTATACATTTCCGAGTAAGTTTATGGTATTCCATATCTAGTCCTTGGGCGTGTTCAGTTTTATTTTTCTAAACTTTATTTGAAGAATCATCTCAATGCAATACTTTAAAACTATCTTGGAGTTATAGACTAGGTATTTGAAAATTTTCTCAGGTTGTTTTTGTGTTTTATTAAGAATAATATTATGATTTATAAACTCTGGGTTTACCAACGAATGATTTAAATTTGCCTTATACACGTAAATGTAAAAACAAACTCAGATATGCTGAGAATAAAACTGTACCTAAAAGAACATTAAATTAAGGTGTTAGTGAAACATTCATAGAACCACCCCAATAATGCCTCAGTTACTATTTTCGATTACGTTTTCTGGAAACGAATAAAATAGATAATCAGCATACATGGTTGAGCATAACACACGCTTGGTGGTCCGAGGACCACCGATTAGGAACCACTGCTCTAGATGGTAATTAAAAAACAGATAAATCGCAAAAGGCATTGTTAAAGTAGGTTCTTTATAATCCTCTTAAGAGAGAGAAACGCGTTTAATCTTCGAACGAGAATTAAAGTTGTCCCATCTGTTTCATATCCAGAAGATACTAGCCTCTTAACTGTGTATTATTTAACCCTGATTTTTTCTGCTCCTAAAAATAAGGAAACAGTCATTTAATTATTTGCATGTTTTGGGACTTGTAAAATTACAATAAATAGTTTATTCTGGAATCCAAAAAACCAATGGCCACTTTAGGACTGGTAAAAGATACCGGAAACATCACATTGTGGTACCCCGACCCAGCAAGTTTTAAGCAAGAAATATCATATCTCAGGAATAAAATTAGGCTTATCAGAAATTTTTCGTATTTTATAGTATATTTGGAATATCAATTAAAATGTATGCTTAAAAAGTACACTTAAGTTAGGATGCTGAATTAATTTGTCATCATTTCGATATGAAATTGCAGCTTAAAAGTACACAAAATACATGTACTTTATTTTTGATATGCATGTACTTATAAAACAAAATATATTAAATATAGTGAAATCCATTTGCAAAACCATTCACTTTATTTTTCGTTCATAAAAAATAACTCAATATAAATATATACAGTGGTACCTCCCTTAATGGACACCTCTCATTAACGGACATTTTTACGAGTCCCCAGTTCTTTTATATAGGAAAATCCATGTTATTCCCTCTAGATAGCGGACACTCCGAATAGCAGACAGGTATTTTTGAAAAACTTTCAATTATTTTGGCAAACATTTCAAAATTATTTTAACAAGCAAGCTAAAAATATATGCTTATGCGTCTTTGCAAAGCCTAGATGTTTCCGTAGAAGCATGGATGTTTCAAGAACATTGATGTACGAAAACTTTGTGTTTCGTGGAAGTCAAATAAGAAAGCGTGTATAACCGATGAGATAATGAGCGATTGGCTGGTGGAGTTAAACAAAAAAAATGAAAAAAACAAAAGAGAAAAATCATTCTGTTCATGGACAATGCTATTTCCCATCCTGATGATTTAAAGCTCAAAAGTGTTAATTTAATTTTCTTGCCTCCTAACACCACTTCGATGCTACAGCCACTTGATCAGGGAATTATTCGCAGCTTTAAAGTACGATACAGAAAGCTGCTTCTGAGACATGTGCTTTCACAGATTATCTCCTGCAAATCCAGCGAAGAGTTGGCAAAATCGGTATCTGTTTTGGATGCAATTTCCTGGACTACACCAGTCCTTAAGAAGGTGCAACCTGGGTGCATTCTAAAATGTTTTAAGAGGGGGGGGATTTTTAGTACAAGCGAAGTGACAACTGACAGTACTATTGAAAAAAAACGAAAACAACTTGCTGATCTAGTAGCCAATTTGGATTCAAATGTCTCGTAGAAGAGTATGTCACGATCGACGATGATTTATTCATTGAGGAGGAAAATATGCATGTTTCCAATTTCATTCATCAGGACACCACTGAAGCACTGGCTCTTTCTGAGGATGATGATGAGGAATCGACAATGGAAGACTGCAAAATCAAAGATTATTCGGAAGTACTGAAATACAGCGACCAATTAAACAGTTCTTTCTGAACAATGAAGATTCGGAGGGACGAGCAAAGCTAAATCTTATGAAGATTCACCTTGAAAAACAGGTTTGCAGTGTAAAAAAAGAAAAATCAAACTTCATTAACAAATTTTTTCAGTAGTAATTAAAATAATTTAGCTCCAATATATTGTATTTTGGGATTATTTAATGCAAGGTAAAAGGATTAGCCACAGTTAAAAGGTAAAGTAGTAAATAGTTATTCTTTTCTTACTTAATTAATTTTTCCAGTTTAATTAAAACTGCAGCCGTAATTTTCAATTGAATGTCAAACTGAAGTGCAAAAACTTTATTTATAAAAAGGTTGTCCTCCCCAATAGCGGACACCTCCTAATAACTGACAAAATTTTTGGTCCCGTGACTGTCCGCTTTTCGGAGGTACCACTGTATATATATATAACAGCATTGAGGAAATTTGCTTTAAAATATAAACAATATAAACACAGATAAATGACCTTTAAACAAGAAATTCAAAGCTTTGCTGTTTTCTAAAAAACCTGCAAGTTAGGTAGGTTGGGTAGGTTAGTGTGTAAGGTATGTTTTGCAATGCGCTGTGGGTATTCCATTATTGTTAAAGTATCTGACCTTAGTTTGGAGAAAATTTAAGGCAAGGGCTCCCATTAGAATCTTATATATATATATAACCATATATATATATATATATATATATATATATATGTATGTATGTATCTATCTATCTATCATCTATCTATCTATCTATATCTATATCTATATATATATATATATATATATATATATATATATATATATATATATATATATACAAAATCATATACATACCACAGAGTATACATACATACGACCACTTCTTTTCGGAACCATTATTAGCGGCTATGAAGAAGTTTCCCTGTATATATATATATATATTAAAACTTCTCCACCCATCCACACCTCTAAACGGCCGTTTTTTGTCCAGAACTGATTAAAATTCCCATACAGCAAATGTTATGGAAGAAACCTCTTTTCGATGACAGCCACCCCTCAAAACAACCACTTTTTGGTTCCATTATTGGCTGCCACAAAGAAGTTGTATGTGTATGTGTTTGTTTGAATGTGTGTGACTATTTGTACTCAGAATTTAGCGCTTATGCTGTTTGTTGGAAGTTAGGTTTACAGAGATTACGATCTTCGATAGTATGAAGTTAACAGTGAGAATTTGATTTTTCTTTGTCACCTGTTTATATCATTACACAAAAGAATTCAATAAATCAAATGGCTGAAAAGAATATTGTTTTTATTAGATTTATAAAACCGCTGATTTCCAAACTAGGATTTTTCTTAAAGGAATAAAATAGACTTCCTTTTGAATAAAATTCACCTTTATAATGCAGGTGTTTACTTATACGTGCTCTATAATAAGATTAGAAAAGTTGGCCTTTGTTTTGAAGACAAAAAAGTGCAATCTCTCATCCGTGATCCCATAATGTACGTCAACATTCTAGGTTAAATCCAGATTCAAGTACTTAATTTTTCATAGCGAAATATTAATAGGTAAAAAATAAAGTTTAAAACTTAGAATGAGTGTACAAACTTAGAATAGAAATCTACTTTCTTCTCGTAATCTAAAATACATCGAGAAAGAAACTTTCAAATAAAATACAGACTGTATCTACTTTTGAAAAATCTCCTTTTCCAAATTGAAAGTTGTATATTTTCATAAAAGTGAGAGATTTTTTTAGATATTTTAACTACATATGATTTTAATGAAGTCAGGTGATTAGTATAAACTTTGTTACTTAAATACGATTTCAGAAACTGTGGGCTGTATTTAAAATTTTTCTCCGAGTAAAGAGCGTTTTTTCTTTTTATCAATGTAGTCAAATAATAAACGCTGATACTAAAAACGCTGATACTTTTCAGATCACTATGCTTTAAATATAATTTTGTTTTAAATTATAAATATCTACCTATCTAAGAAGTAAGTGTAGGAATTACTTTATATCCACGACTTCCTATAACGAAATTATAACTGCTGAGTCCAAAGCTTCAGAAGTTCGAGTAAACGTACTTTTAAACGTACGATCATATATTTTTGAATAAAATTCCTAAAAATATAAAGGTATAAAATTAACAGTTGTCATTTTTAAATAATACACGAAAAACTAGAAATCCTTTATGCCTGAGGTAGTTTAAACTTTCGTATTCTTGATATAGCAGCCTCAGCATTGTGTATCAAAAAATTTCTCGAATGTATTTTGTGGAGTAAAAAATTTACAATTATCTCCAACAAAATGTGTTGACCAAAAGTTTATAACAAAAGAAATCTTGATCACAAATATAAGTTTCTTTTAAAACATAAAATATTTTTTTATTTATTTGATAAAATGCGTCAATACAGTGAAATAGCATTAAAATCACAAAAACCGTTTTACGAAATTTAAAATTTACTAGTTTTTGCTACTTCTAATAACATTTTTCTAAATTTTGCTGTGATTATACTCAGATAGTCTTTCTATTTAAGTGTTACTAATAATTATGTATTTCGTATAATTTCTCTGGTGATCCCTGTTTAATAGCATACGGAGAAAATAATTTTTATTGCTTTTTAAACAACAGTTATTCCTTCTTTTTGGAACGGGAAACTATGTTATTGGATACACATTAATATTTTAAAGAAAAGCACTGAAATTGAAACCCAGAAGGCTTACCCTCTGTTACAAACTCAGGTCTTTCCCTCAAGCTAATTATAACGTAATTTAATCTTAAAAATTTCGTGCAAAAGAAAAGTGTAAAAAAGCAATACAAAATGTTTCTGAAGAATTCAATGAAACAAAATAACAGTTTCTTTACATCGATGAGAGATTTCAGTATAAGAACACTTTCCTTGGTGATTAAAGTCACAAACGAGGAATAAAATGGCGCTCGAATGCTAGAAAAAATTATTATCGACTATTAGACCCGTAATAATATTAAGGTTGAAAAGCCACGATCAAAAAAAAATAAAAATATCAGATAATCTCTTCTAATGAAACTACCGCGGGTTATTAACGAAGGATTACTTATCATTGCTTACCTCTTTTTTATTTTGTTTATTTTTTCCGCATTTTGGTACTTTCCTGTTTAACTGTTTACTGCTTGCCCAAGCGACACAGACTGAGTTTAGTGCGCTACGAAAATTATAACTCGCGACGACGGATGTCTGAAATTTTGCTTTACCGCGGACCGTTATGGAGGAACGTAATCCTACGTTAAATAAATACTCTCATGAATAAAATATGCATGCATTGCCCACCATTTTTTCTTTAACCTTTGCTGCCTTTGTTTTCTAAAATAAAGGGTGCGTATGAGAGGAATGGAATTTAAAAAGTGTAAGGATTGCTTACATCTACGGGCTAATTTAGAACATAGACAACAACCTCACGTTTACAGTAGTGTGCGAAAGATTAAGATCACATGGACGGGTAACGGCTAATGTTATCATTGCATTACGAAACAATACAGAACTACATTATCACTCGAATAATTTCTTAAAAGGATACTATCATTAAACGGCGAGAAATATTGAATTGTGGAAAGTCAAAGTCAGTCATTTTGTTACTTTTTTCATGTGTGTAGGTCCTGAATTTTATTCCTTGCTTGTGTTAAATTCCGTTTATTGGATCCTTATATAGAGAAGATGTAGCGATTTTGCGTTATGAAGCATATTTTGAAAGTCAGTCAGTAAGACAGCAGTTCATAATACAACCATTGGCACTGACATGGTACGTTAAGGAAGCACCGGAGAGAAGAGCTCTATTTACACGGTATAAATAACTTTTTGTAGCTATAATAACGTTCTTGGAATTAAGGGAAAAGTGTTGACGAGGAACGTAGAAAAAAATGTATAAATAAATAAAAATAAAAAAAAATTTTAATAAAAAAAATAAATGGATAAATAAACAAATACAACGTTTGACAACTATTTTAGGTGGCAGAATTAATAAATGGAGACTCGGCCGCTGAGGATTAAGCTGAAGTCAGTGAGATAGTATTGAGGTCGATCCATCACAGAATGACAGGTCAGAACCAGGAGCTCCGGACTGTTGTAATTTGAAAGTGGTTGGAAGGAAAGTTAAGAATGAGTTAGGACGCCAGGGTAAATAACCAAAGCTGCTCTTGGGAGCCGAAAGCATTCCCTTAGGTCGTACGCGGGGAGGTTAGCTGTTTGATCGTTGTCTATTGAATATAATCTATTGTAGATGTTAGTTGAGAGATCTTTAATGTGTTGTCGAATAGGTCCGATTCTCAGATCCCTATGAATAAGCACGTTTCTATGGTACCTAATACCGCGGAGTGTTTTATTTTGAATTATCTACAATCGCTGGATATGGGTGTCAGCCGCTGAGCCCCAAATAGTTACGACGTATAACAGGATGGGTCGAAGTACGTTTTTATACAAGAGGATTTCATTATTGAACCCCATTTAGTTTTGGTACAGGAAGTAGTCATAATTCAGTTCAGAGATTTAAAAGTATTTACGAGTGAAGTGATTGCACGGGATACGGGTGCCTGTGGTACACATAAAATACAATTGATCATTAAGAATACACCAGATTGTAGTTTTCTCCTATTGAGATACTGTAAAGCAATTTAAGAATAACTGGACATAAATAAGCGTTAATTGAACATAGGCGTTTAACAAATGAATTTAAAAAATAGGGTATTAAAAACAGGCTAATACATCTAAAACACTTGCTTTCGTTAAGAAATAAAAAGATAGGACGGTTGAACGACAGATAAAAGTATTACTCACAGAAGAATCCAGCTTGTAACGCACACAACGAATTCGATGTCCTGCACATAAAATCTTTCATAAAAATTTTTGAACTTGTGGCAAAACATCCCCTAAAAGAAATAGTTTGGGCTGTAATGTCTATTTTCGATTCAACTGTCCTCTCTTTCTTACCTGCGAACATAACAAATAATGCTACACATACCCGGAAGTATTCCAACAGAAATTGTGGGCTCTCAAGAATATGCACGAATGTGTAATGATTTATTGATATTATTGTTGATAGCAACGTTATTCTTTTTTATTATGTATTAAATTGATCTGAAAGTAACTATTTATGTACAGACAGGATTTATATAGAATTTTTCGCATTGATAAATTCACTTTTCGCGGTGGCCCAGTTGGCAAAGACAGCAAGCCAGTGATCTGAACGTCACTGTTTCGATGCTCGCTGATTATAAATCCACCTCCGTGTATACTAAAGGTGGCTGGTGCACGGAAAATCTGTCGTATCTACAATGCCATTCAATTTCTCAAATTTACTTCTGGAGGTGCGGGGTCAGGTGTACCAGTCTCGTCACTTGACCCGGTTCAAAATTACGGAACTGGATAGTAGCAATGTCGAACTCCAACTCGTGTGGTGCTAATTAAAAACCAGAGCTGCCCTATTAGCCTATATGGACTTGATCTGATGTTGCTGTCGATCAAGTGGGATAAGCAACAACAACAACCTTTTTCAAATACAGACATAGGTGACTTGTACTTCTGAAAAATCAAGGTATTTTCTATATGACTGACTGATAAAGAGATGATTTAAATTTTCACTTCCCCCAAAATATCAAACGTGTTACTAGTGGTTAGTCTAACCAAACTCATCCGCAGTTTTTAAAGGCAGCTGTTAACAGAAATATGTTCTCGCAAAAACAGTATTAATTCCTACCACTATTATTTTGAACCACGCCTTATTGTCCCAAACCCTTCTTATCCAATGAAACAGACAGGACCCGGGGGAGCAATGATGCTTTGTCAGAGAGGTGATCTCAGCCGGTTGAGAAGGAATCACATAAAAGCCCCCTTTCCCGCCACAGACTCTCGAGGTAGACCTCGCGTGGAAGAGTCAACAATAGCCCATTCTTATTAGTAATCTTCAAGTGAAGAATACGGATTCAAGTTCTGATTTGACAATAGACAAAGGAAAACCATATTTTCCTTGAACATCATTTTTTGGATTTGTATCAAATTTTTGTATTCTCCATCCCTATTTAAAATGTGTTTCATACAAATGTAGTTGTAGGACAGAACTGGTGACAACCAAATCTTATCCAATGCATACAAAATTAATGTTTTTATTCTGATCTCCAACAAAGCAAATGTTAATAATGCTCAGAAGAACTTGTCGAGAAGCATTAAGAAACGATAAAATTCGAACTATGTTAGACTATTTAATTTTGATCATCAGCTTATAACTATGAGGATGAAAGAAAATATGACAAATGAACGATATATATAGTTCTGTTTGGAAGAAACAATACATAGATGAACTGGGGAATGAATATTAATGAACTTTTTAATTTGTTTATTAGTGCCTGATAAGGATACCTAAAAAATCTAAAATTACATCCGAAGGGATATTATCAAGCATCGATATTGTTGGTAGATCTGATTCAGTATTTGTATTGTATCCACTACTTTGAATGTATGAAAATAAATGTTTCATTTGCTTCATATACATGCTTATTGTACATAAACTGTAAAGAAAAATGAGTGTAAAAACCATTATATGATTACCGGAGCTATGCAGATGATTCATAGAAAAATAACATAGATGATCGACAGTTCTTGAGCAATTTTTGCTCAATATCAAGCCTTTGACATCTTTCAGTTTGTTTTAACCATTGCTTATTATAGTGAATGCTGATTTTTCGACAAAAGAAACACTAGCGATTATAAAACGAATAGTAAAGGAAATCACAAAAGATTTACTTGTGAGTATTTGCAATTTTTTTTATTTCAAAGAAATGTAAATTTTGTTTTATATCATTGTTCAATAAGGGTAAAAGATACATAGCAATTGTATTCTATATATTTTTTAAAATAACTACCAATGGGAGAAAAGTTCCGAATTTTTTAAATTCCCAGCAGTAGATAAGTATAGAAAAATGTATATATACTTAACTTCTCTTAAACATCTAACTATTTAGGAATGTTCCGTATATGCAATGAACATCATTAATGTCTGGAGTGTGGATTCCCAGTCGAATAGAAATTTCGATGCCAGTGCATTCACCCTTAATTTCTATGTACAAACTCGTTTGCCGTAAATTTAGTTTCGAATAGTTTTCTCCATCAAATTCCACTATTCCACATCCTGCATATAATGTTTAAAAGAGAGCATTCCCGTAATGGAAAGCGCAGAGGACTCAGAATGAGTAGCACGAATTCCAAGCTAATAGGGAAGGAAGACCTCTTATTACGTCTCCAAATGAGTGACTAAATGTAGTACATAGCAATGTATGTTGAATAATGCTTTCGAGCTAGAGCTGTGTTTGGAACAAATGTTGTTAGTGGCATTTTCTTTTCCAAATATACAACGATAATTTTCCCCTTTCTGTTAAAACATATGTATTAGACTGATTCCCCCTCCCCCTTTAACCATGATTTCAGTAGTGATTTTGCAAATAAACCAATTTGTTTTGGTCTTTATTTATCTAATAAATAAGGATGGGACTTTTTGTCTTATTTTTGTTATTTTGATTATGCCTTATTAAATCTTAAATTTCATGATTTTAGGCTACTTGCATCTTCATTAATTAGCCTTATTACTCACTAAAATATTTAGTGATAAATTTCACTTTAACCCCTTAACAATCGCCTAATTTTCAAGAAAACAGTAAAAAATGAGCTTATTTTTTCCAGAGGATTCCTTTATTTGTTGATCTGCCACATCTAGGTTGATAAAAAAACCCATCCCCAATTACATTATAAATAGACTTGTGCTGCCACCTGGTATGAAAAATAAATAATAACACTTTTTCAGGGTAAATAAAATTGATTGTTTTTAATGTTTTTGGTGTGTTACTTTTGAACACTGCTGCCGCGAAATATCACGGGCACTATAAATAGAAGGTGAAACCTCTCCCGTAGTTATGACGAGAGCGATAAGAAAGGGGTTAATTAACTGAGTTTATGAAACACACATGACATGATCCCAATTACAGCCGTTTCAATGACTCATATATCTTCATATATAATACAGACATATATAGTTACACACACCAAAGAAGAGAGGAAAGAGTTTTGATACTTAGATCTTATCTGAAATGTAAGTAAGTCTTCCACACACACACACACACACACACACACACATATATATATATATATAAATATATATATATATATATATATATATATATATATATATATATATATATATATATATATATATATATATATATATATATATATATATATATATATATATATATATATATATATATATATATATACATATCAGTGCATTTCTTTGAGTGTTCGTCAGAAATCGTAAGCCCCATGAAAAGAATTTATTTTTGACCACTGCTTATATATTTAGCAACTATTGCATGTCATGTTTGTCTAGGGAGTTTTTATTTAAAATTATATTTCAAGTTTAATAAACTAATGATTATGTTTATGCTTTACAAAAACCGTGCCGGACGTTAATTACCTGATAGCAGCGCACCAAGTTCATCCTTATCATTAGGATTAGTTTTAAATTTTCTCGAAATTTTCATTTTAATGTTATCCTTCGTTATCTTCATTTTATGTGTGTAATGCGAATGTTACTGGGGTTGACTTTAATAAATAATTTCAAGCTTCAAGATGAATTATTTACGATATCTTTCTTTACTATTTTGAAGGACATACATACTTAAATAAATAAATAAGTAAATAAATAAATATATATATATATATATATATATATATATATATATATATATATATATATATATATCACTTTCAACAACGTCACATCTCAAAAATCGGCGATTTTTAGTTATGTCTGTTTTTAGAATGCCCTCCCTGAAAGAGTAGTATATCCGTGCAAGATCGTCCTATTTCACCGCTCAATTTTTAGCCGTTAGGGAGCAGAATTAATGTTTATTATATTTGAAATACATTTTATTATACCCTTAAACTTTAAAATCACTCTCCTGAAAAATCACGCTTTTTGACATGCGAGGTCGTTGAAAGGAGTGAGCGATATATATATATATATATATATATATATATATATATATATATTGTTATGAAGGGTACCAGATATACCCCTTTGCGTAGTGTAAAATTTAGGGAGGTGAACTCCAAAGTGAACTATGCCTTTATAAATAAAATAATAACATTTATTATACACTATTTTACAAGAGAGGTGAGTTTTACATATTATAAGATCTTGATTAGACATATAACATAATTTAGGCATACTATTTCCGCTTCCTGCGGCAGAACTATTACGGGTCGAGGGAAATAAAGTCATATTTATCGTAATCTCTCAAAAGGGTACCAGCACTATTTAAAGAGAAGAAATGTCCAAACTGTGGATTCTTCACAACAATCACTCCCCCCCCTCTTTTCTAGGCATGCTGGCACGCAACAGTCTGTAGGGGTTTAAGAACGGATTGGCTCCTTTCGCTTCCAAAGAGTCTCCAACTGCACAAACGTCACACTGGCAGTAAAATAATCATGAATGACATCACATTTAAAAGTTCAGGAGGTCAAAATCTCCCCTTATAGAGCTGCAAGTTTTACTGATTTAAAAAAAATTAAAATTGTTTATAAAGTGTCCTTTAAGCTTAAGCTTACATTAACTCTGACCAACAATAACTAACATCATAGAAAATGGTATGCATACCCTGTAAAACAAATAATAACAAAATAGTGGCTCGATCAACACATGTGATCGGAGATGAAAATGTAAATAAAAGGTTATCTTACAGAAATAGAAATCTCTACGCTAAAATCGTACAGCGAAGACGAAATTTTCAAAAACATTGGCGAATGTGCATAATCGCCATTATGTGTTTAACTCGCGGAAAGAGCAAAAATGTTCTCTTTTCCTTGCGCTGCCATTTGTGTGAAACATATAATGTGCTATCCATGCATTCAATAATAATAATACTAATAATGATAATAATAATAATAAAACACAATAATAAAAAACAATACACGGTAATCTTTTAATAATATATATATATATATATATATATATATATATATATATATATATATATATATATATATATATATATTAATTTTTCTATTTTTTTTTTGCATTTATTCCCCAACGAAATTGACCAAATTTTGCTCTACCATCAGATTTGTACACTGAAACATCGTCAAATGGAATTTAAACTCTGCGGACAAACAAACCTAATTCTAACGCACAAATGAACGAAAATTCTAAAGTCTGCTAAGTTTCCTAAAAACATTATATAGATATCTCATAGCAATGTAACAGAAGACGAAGAGTTAAGAGAGAAAAAAAAAACTTTTTTTTGCCAAGATAAAACTTAACCGAAAGGAGAAAATTTTTTTTTACTTGTTACACCTCAGTTTTCAGAAGCCCATCGTTAATAAAATTTAGTTGATCAGATTATATGTGAAAAACGAATGAGTTCGTCTAACTGAGCTTACTCATGTACTACGCAGCCACTGGTCAGACAATTATGAGAATGGCCAGTTCCCAAAGTGGTCTTTCCGTGACTCCCACACGCGAGGCGGGAGAAAAAAAATTGTAGTTTTAGGGATTCGCTGTCGAAGAAAATATCTAGTTTGAATAAAAGGAATTTTTGACTGATGGGTTGCCCCCCGAAGATTAGATGGTTGCGAGACCGTCTGCTCATTGTTCTGATTCTCCTTTGGCGGAACATTAGTGACTTGTTCATGTGTCGGCTGCACACCCCACGACTGTTCGCAAGGTTCAAAATATTCATCATAGGGGAAAAAATTCTCCTCCTCATTTTGGGGGATCATTTTCGAGAACGGGGAAAATGTATCCTGCGGGTCCTCGGAAACGTTGCCGGTTATCGGGTCCTGTGGACGCAAGTGCTCTCGTCGCTCAGGTAATTCGTATATTCGATTGATATTAAAATTTATGTCCGTAGAGTATGTGTTCGCGATTAGCCGTAATTTGTAAGTGTGGGGCGTAAGGCGATTCGTAATTCTATAAGGTCCCCTGAAGGTTTTCTTACCGATAGCCGATTGATGATTACGCACAAAGACTTTTTGCCCGATATTTAGGGTTCGGGGTTTCGCCTTGAGTAATTGTCTTTCTTCTTACTTTTCCTGTGCGGTTGTCATATTTCTCAGCGCGTTTTCATATGCATTTGTCATAGCTCTAATTTTTCTGCTGCGTAATCACCGAATAAAGGCGGTGGACACGTAAATTTATTTCCTCTTCGAGTTTTTTATTCGATGGTAGGATGCTCCGACATCCCCACGGTTGACCCACGTGGTACTCTTATTTCCAAGAAAATTGGATGTCCGTTGAATTTCCTGGAATTTCCTTCTCCCGTCCTGAGGAATTCAGGGGGTGTGATGTTTCTTGGAAAATTGGTGCAGTTCCCCCTTTTTCAATATGGCCGTTTTATGCCCCGTAATCGTGTTGGAAAAACAAAATGGCTATGATGTTGGAAGGAGTCCAAAATGTCCAAATTGTGGATTCTTCACAACATATTATATATATACATATATATATATATATATATATATATATATATATATATATATATATATATATATATATATATATATATATATATATATATATATATATATATATATATATATATATATATATATATATATATATATATATATATATATATATATATATATATATATATATATATATATATACCCAACAAACACAAAGGCATCGGGCCGGGGTCGGAAGGTTCCGGCCAGCCGATTTCACCACTGCCGGGCCGGCGCATTAGGTCAGTATCGTTTCCGTCACGGCTGTGTCCTCTCGCCCGCGACTACCCCGTCGACTGCCGGGCCGCTTCCGGTAGGATTCGAGCCATCGTTCATCCGACTACGAACCGTTAGGCAGCCGCGATTAAGCCATCGATGCGGACAGATAGCCGGAGCGTAACCGGAGGTTGACGGGCCGGTTACGGGAGCAATAATTGGTGTCGACATACCGTCATCTACCCATCTCGTAAACAGCAATGTGCCGTAGGTCCGGGCATCATGTCAGCATTCTACCAGAATCGGACCGCCGGCAGTTTTTCAAATTTTTGTGTAGGACCCTTTCGTTTATATGCTTATTTATTTCATTGACGATTAACCTCTGATATCAACCCTTTCACTTTTATTATTATTATTATTTTTTTGCCTTCATATTTCTAGTATTCTTTCAGTTTTGCCTTATGTATTTTTAGGTATTTCCAAATACTGATCTTTGTTATTACCTAAAAATTTGTATAAGAATCACAAGTTTACTTGTTAGAGCAAAACCTCATTTTGCATTAAGATACATTTACCCAAATTTGAAAGTTAAGATAACATTAATACCAACCATTAAAGCTAAATCATCTTTCCACTCGATCTAAGGTTACAGTTTGATTTTTTAAAATTTAGAATGAGATTATAGTATGTAAAACAGTACTACTTTAATAATTAACCCAAAAAATTTGTTCTTCCCCAGTATAAAATTTATTAACATAATTTGATAAATTTATAAACATAAATTTGATACATTCTTCAAACTTGAGTAATGTGTAGTGTGTATGATGAAGCCCATCTTTGTGAGCTTGTGAAAACTTGCTGAGAAGAATTTATTTAAATTATTTTTTGGTGTAGAGTTAATAAATGCTCTACAGATAAGAAAATTATTTTTTGCATAGTTTTGTGAATTAAAGAGTAATTCATTAAATTCTTATAAGTCATTTTAAAAAATATTTTCTTTTATATTATATTGGACTTTATATCCAACACTTGATAGTACTATTTTTGAGAAATAGTACTATGATAGTAATATCTTCTATTGTAATTTTGAGAAATTATAGACACATGTTTTTAAATACAGAAAAGAGCTGGTTTAAAGTAAAAATAGTTTATTTAGAAAGTACATAGCACATTTACACAATTTTTTTCTATATTTTCTACAAAACGGGATCCTTTCGCTGTACCTCTGGCTCCATCTTTACAGCATCTAGGGAAAAAAAAGAAAGAGAAAATCAGTTCATAAATTTATGTGAAAGGAAAATGACTCCCATCCCCAGATATAATTTATGAATCAAAAGAATTTATTTAAATTATTTTTCTATGTAGAGTTAGTAAATGCTCTGCAGATAAGAAAATTATTTTTTGCATAGTTTTGTACATTAAAGGGTAATTTATTGTTGTAAAAATAGTTGATTGTTGAAAGTAGTTGAAAAATTCATTGTTGATAAAGTAGAATTAAATAAATCCAATTAGGAAATATAAATTCTGAGACAGGGATTTAAAAAAACTTGATATAAAACAGCACCCAACACATGAGTGCAGTTTTAAATCTGTTGTCATTTTATTGATAACTACTTCCAAGAAGTAAATTCCTACCACTTTTTTTTTTTGTAAAACCAATTACATACTGTGAAAACTACATCATGTAAAAAATATTTACTTGATTAAATAAATATACTAATAGAAAATAGTTATAAAATATTTGTTAAAGAGTATTCCCCTTTTCACTAAATTTCTCTCTGTACAGTAGAAAATCCAACCATGTCGATTAATTTGTTATTATAGATATAAATAAAATAGGGTAGATTGCCTTGACAAGAGTACAATAATAAGTTTTTAATGTTGAGCATAATTTCAGCTCAACATTGAAAGCTGAATCAGAGACTTGTCTAGAATGACACCAAAATTTCCTCTTCACTACTGACAATAATGCTGTTGAAAGTAGAGAAACACAAGAATAAAGATTGAATGCTAAGTAAAACATTTGCATACAAAATCTTAAATTTCTAAATTTAATTACAACATGCCATAGAGAGCATTAATACAGATGCTGGGTCAGATTTAGAAATTTAAGATTTTATATGCTAACATATTATTTAGTATTCAATGTTCATTCTTGTATTTCTTTACTTTCAATGTGAGAGTGATTCTCGATAGTGAAGAGAAAATTTTGTTGTCATTCTAAACAAGTCTCTCAGTCAGCTTTCGATTATTGTACTCTATCAAGGCATTCTAATCTATTTTATTTATATCTGTAATAACTAATCATTTAATTAAATGTCTTACTGTACTCAGAAATTTAGTGAAAAGGGTGAATACTCTTTAACAACTAATCTATTACTATAATAATGAATAAAGTAAACATTTATTATATGATGTAGCTTTCACAGTAATTGGTTTTACAAAAAATGTGGTAGAAAGTACTCTGGGATAAAACTTCTGCATAGTAATTTAATAGAGCATATCTTTTGTTACTTGTCAAATTATGGTGGAGATCTGTGTATAAAATATTTTTTATTTGCGAGCAGCTGTTATTAGGGATAACCACAGTAAGAAATTATTCAAAATATACTATTTAGATTCAGTAATTACTAAACAATTGTTATGATATATTGTTTGATTAGTCTAGGTTAATTTGAAAAATGAGGTGGGTAATATTGACTAGCTGTCAATGTTGAGTGAAATGGCATAGATTATATTATAAAGCGTGAAGAAACACTTAGACTTTTTGAACCAAGCTTCTAACCCAAATTTAAAATTTTTTTTAAATATTTTGCTAATGAGAGTATTTTTCACAGATCTTAACAATGGAATAGAAAACCCGTATAGTCAACAAATTCATGGATAAACGATTCAGTTCTAAAAGCAAAAAGCCTGGTTTCTGTATACTGTTGTAACATGATTATTATAAAAGTATACAGAAACCAGGCCTTTTGCTTTTAGGGCTGCATCTTTTATCCATGACTTAGTTGACAATACAGGTGTTATGTTCCATTCTTTAGATCCATGAAAATATTTTCAATTTTAAAAGTTTTATTAAATTTTTTTTTAAATTCTGGTTAGAAGTTCGGTTTGAAATGTTAAAAGTATTTTATTGCACTTTGTAAAATAATCTATGCTACTGCACTCAACATTGACAGCCAGTCAATCTTTGTATGCTTGCATCATTTTTCAACTTAAGTTAGATAAACCAAATAATACACCATAAAAAAAAACCTACACACTTGCAAACATAACCTTATTATAGTCAACAATTGTTTAATAATTAACTGAACCTAAATAATATATTTTGGAATATTTTTTTACTGCCCTTATCCTTACACTTTATAATAACAGCTGCTCACAAAAATATATTTTATGTGACAGATCTCCACCAAAATTTGACAATGAAATAATAAAAAATTCAATACTAGGCAGAAGTTAGTATTCCAAATGACATTCAACTACCTATTAGCTCATCAACGAATGATCTAATACATCTATAAGCATTATTATTATTATTATTACTTCTGTAAGGAATTATGAATGAACCCCTAACTACTTCTCATGAAATTCTGATAATTAAATTTAAAATTTTTTAACATTAACTATCAAGAGTAAAATAACCCTTGGCATTTTATATCTTTATAATATAAAAATATAAAAAATTTTTTGGTAAGCAGTTATGATAAAAGACTTTCACAAGAGTCATGGTTAACTGAAGTCCCTGAACTGCACTTTCGGACATACCTAATACTTTAATAACAGGCTTGCCAGTTAAAAATATAATGAATAAAGGAAATCAATATCAATCCACAAATTACTGCAACCAAAGTTTATGAGAATGTTCGGATTAGCATATATAATATACAAAGATAAATTTGAAAATTTGAGTTGTTTATTAATTAAGAATTATGTAATAAAAATATTTTTTATGGTTTTTCATAGAAAAATTCAAATTTAAGTACAAAAAATAAATTTAAAAAAAATATATTCACAACCTTGTGATTTTGCCCACAAGTTCACTGCTGAAAAAAAAGGATATCTACAGAATAAAAAAAAATGGGTTCAGTGAGGTTAAAATCAACTTACAGATTATGAATCGAGCACACTGCCAAGTGAGTTGTGGAATCTTTTCATGGAAATCACAATGAGGTGAAGATGGATTCCAGTTTTAGAATTCTGTAAAGAAACCAATATTTTCTTATAATGCCATAATAAAAATTAGAGTCATTTGTGATACCAAGAAGCATTGAAAAGCAGAGTTCATTATAAATTTGCTTATCAGTGAAATAAAAAAGGTCGATCCTTAAAATTTGAAATATTATGATTTTTTGAAATTGAGTAACAATAGAATTGATGTTTGAGTAGTATTCAAAAAGTTATACAATGAGAAAAATAAATGTAATATAAATAAAAGAAGAAAAAAATGTAGCATCGAATTTTTGTTATGGATCATATTGTTAAAAACTATGTTAGGGCTAAAGACATAATCGGTATTTTCAGTTTCACAGTTTGAAAAAAACGGGAAAAAACCAACTTTCTTAAAAGTTTTCTACAATTTTCTGATTTAACCGAACTTCTATTAACGTTTTAATTTATTTCAAGTTAAGTTGGGGGGGGGGGGGCGTCTATGCTTTGGGCCAGTAAGTTTTTTTTTTTTTTACACAACATGACAACTAAATACTCTCTAAAAGTCTTGAAAACAAATAGCTTATAAATAGTTATTGAGGACATTCTCAAATTTTTAATGACACACACAGAATGCAAAAGTTTACCTAAAGTTTTAATAAAAATCTAGCACACATGATGTTATCTAAATAAAGGTTCTCCTCCTTGTCAGGTTATACAAGATTTTAAAGTTGAAACTGACAAATTAAATTATATAAATGCATGATGACCAGCAATTTAATAACTTAGGAATGAAAAATATAATAACTTTCTGCATATATTTATATACATATGATTATGCAATACTAAAAAATAAAAACAACTATAAACATTAATATTCAGATGTATGCTGATAAGTGCATGACTTTTTTTCCAGTTGCTTCTTTTCTGCACTCATACAGACTGCATGATTGAGCATAAATCAGAATTATATAGTATGTTGTGTTAAAAATATGCATATCAGATATCTGATCTATAAGTATAAAATCAATAAACTTCTGTTAGAATTTTTAAAAATTATAGCATGAAGTTGAACATATGCAAAAGAAGTTTAGAAGTAAAAATTTTGAAGAAAAATATTAACTTTCTTTTTTATATAATTTCCTGCTCTGGTTGACTGGAGGTTGGGAAAGGAATGAAGTCTGTATGCTTAAAGAGAATACTTTGATAGACATAATTATTCTAAACATTCAAATATTTACTATATAATATACTACAAAATATCATTGATTCAGAACTATAATGAAAGGCTTTTTTTTTGGTTAATAATAAAGTCAGTTGTTCAGTCAAGAAGTCAATTATTGTATTTGGATGATCAGAAATTTTATGTCGTAGAACATCAAGCAATTCAATTACCACATTTAATACATTTTCACCATCACTCATTACTGTTTTCATTTAATCCAAATTCTTTTAAAATGCTTAACATATTATTTATCTTATTTGTTTTGCAAGGAAATTTATAATTATTAAATTTTGAAATCTTACAATTCTTAACAAATGCCACAATATTAAGTTTTAGAATAGCACGTTACCTTTTGATGCTTTCCACAATCCTTTAAGCCAGGCTGATGTTTTGTTGATCTTATCTACGAAGTTAAATACAAACAAAAAGATATTTACTTTACTACAAAATAAAATTACATATTTCATTTAAATACAAAAGAATTTGCATAAATGTATATCTAAATTAAACAGTGTTAGAATGAAGTTTCTGGAATTTGTATAACATTCAATTACATTAATTTAACTTTTATATCCTTTACTAACTGTAGGCAAGACATTTAAGATCAACTCAGTTAATCCTACCCATTCTTTTACATCAATATATGCATTAGATTTGAAACGTTGAAAATTAAAAACAATAATTTATTTTAAATAACTGCAATTAGTTTAATCACAAATCTCTAAACAATAAACAATGTTACTTACTCTTAAGCTGGAGGTAACTTCTTTTAAGAGGCACCCACTATGAGTGAAGCTACCCTAACTACGTCACGCTTTAAAGTGGCAACCCGTGCAAAAGCGTTGTTCTCTACGTCGTTCATTGGTCCACGTAGCTGCCATTCATCCGAAGTCCTGCCTTTCTTCCCCGATCTTTCAAAAATGGCGGCGAATTTAAACCAAATATCAAATTCGATAGCTGAAGCATTTTTTTCTGTTTTCATAAGCTTCTGAGAAGCTAAAAACACAGACGACGACCCCCCTTTTTTATATCAAACCACTGAGCTACTCTTACAATGTCAAAATTTTTGTTAGTTTGTCATTATAAAAAATCTTAGTCATATGAACAGTATTTACAGTTTAAAGAATTCAAATCATAATGAAATACATCTCATTTTCATCATATTAATTTTACAGTAGCATATTCTTATACACATTGGAATGATAGAAAAACAATGTTTAATTAACGGACCATAGTTAAAACAAACAAATCACAGCTATTTAGTTCTTGTATATTTTTCAAGTTTATTCTGTTTCTAGTTTATATTGTCGTTTTCAAGTTTATATTGTTGTTTTGTTTTGTTTTGGTTCCTTATCATTTGTAGTACACAAAAACATTCATGTTTTTCAAAAGTCCATAGTAATCACACATGGTTTCCATCACTTGTTTCACTGACACATTGAATTTTTTTTCATTTTGTTTAAAATTTTGGTATTAATGTAATTTTGTTTTTATCAATGCATGTCTCGCAGAAGTGCCCCGAACGGACAACGATGACTCGCTAACTAATTTAACAATCCCTTCTACTGCTTCAGTGTGACATGGAAAATTATTGAAGTCAATACGTTGACTCTCGTGATAGGTTCCTTTATAAACTGCTTTAGTTTTTCATCAGAAATGCCTCTTCATAGGAGATCCTGTTACTTTAACATCATTCCATTCAATCATATCAATAAAATCCTTGGCATCAAAGTTTATACGTTGAATTAAAAACTTTCCTTCATTTGCAGTCCTTGCTTTTAGAATCCTACGTAATCCAAGCTCTCTTACATAACTGCGATCATCTGATATCATACAAAGGAGGAATTTTCTGAAGCAGATTTTTGTCACTGGATAAGGTATAAAAGATGGCATAATAGCACTTTCAACGGCAACAACCAACACTTAAAAATTACTGTAATTGGATGTGATGGAACTGGCTTGAACACTGGATTGAATAATGGTGCGATTCCTTTATTGGAAAAGGAATTAAGAAGGCCACTGCAGTGGTTGATTTGTCTATTTCAAGTAAATGAACTGCCCCTACATCCTAATTAAAGGTCCAAATGAATTTGGAGGAGAAATACACTGCTGGCCACTGTAAATGCAACACCCTGAAGGAAACATGCAAATAACATGAAATTTACAGCATGCATTAGCGGAGCTGAGATATGCAAATGATTAGAATTTCAGCGCAGACGCACATCACGCGCGCCTGTGACGCCACTTCAAAGCGCTATTTAAGGCTTGGAGATTTCGACGATTTCAAGTTCGGCAATTGTGTTTTTCTTGTGGTTTTCTCTAAAAACGATCAATTATGCCTCGTCGAAAACAGCGATCATCTTTTGATCAAGTATCGAGTTCGACAGAGGAAGGATAGTGGCCTACCGAGATTGTGGATTATCTTTCAGGGAAATCGGTAGTCGTGTTGGACGAAACCAAACAACTGTAATGCGGATATGTGATCGTTGGATGCAGGAGGGTACGACGGACTGGCGTGTTCGATCGCATCCACCTCAGTGCACCACTTCACGTGATGACAGGCAAATTGTGCGCATGGCAGTGACGGATCGCTCAGTGACATATCGAACCATAGCACAGCACATGCAGTCTGTAACGCATCATCCAGTGTCTGTGCGTACCATTCGACGCCGTTTACAGCAGAGTGGTCTGTCCGCAAGACGTCCATTGCTTTGTCTACCCTTGACGCAGAAACACAGACATCTCCGCCGCCAATGGTGCGATGACAGAAGGATGTGGACGGCAGAATGGAATGAAATTGTCTTTACTGACGAGTCACGCTTCTGTCTGCAACACCACGATGGTCGCATTCGAGTCTGGAGACACCGTGAAGAGAGGATGCTGAACAGCTGCGTTATGCACCGCCACACTGGTCCTGCAACGGGTATTATGGTATGGGGCGGTATTGGATATCACTCTCGCACACCTCTAGTACGCATTGCCGGTACTTTAAACAGCCAGCGCTACATCTCCGAGGTGTTGGAGCCAGTTGTCCTTCCTTACCTTCAGGGCTTGCCCACAGCCATATTTCAACAGGATAATGCGCGACCACACGTGGCACGCATTGTCCAACGGTTCTTTGTCAATCGCCAGATTGAATTGCTTCCCTGGCCGCCTCGCTCTCCGGATCTTTCGCCGATAGAAAACTTGTGGTCCATGGTTGCTCTACGTTTGACCCAGATTCCATCCCCAGCTGCCACAGCAGATCAACTTTGGCAACGTGTGGAAGCTGCTTGGTCTGCTGTATCCCAAGAACTCATCCAAAGTCTCTTTGAATCAATGCCGAGGCGTGTGGCAGCGGTGATCTCCAACAATGGCGGCTACTCTGGCTAATGATTTTGGCATTAACCACACTTCACAGAAGTCTATAAATTTAATCATTTGATACTTGGTCAACATGTTATCTACAAAATAAATTTTGTTGTGATATCTCTTGTCTTTCTTGGTGTTGCAATTTGGGTGGCCAGCAGTGTAGGTAAACTACTAGAAAACTGCTATGAACTACCAGTCATCGAATTTGCACCTATTGAAAATGACATTCCGTTACTAGAAATTAAGGAAGATTTACGTGTGGACCTAAAATATTTGTTAGAAATGAGTAATGCAATCTGTGTTGGGAGGTGTTCTTCTGATTTGTCCATGAGAAAACCAGGAAAACTTTGTCATTCAAGATGGAATAGATTAGCAAACAGAATACTTCCCTTGTATGCGGGAACAGAATATCCTGCAAAAAATCTCCGAATACTGACTGAGTACATTTTGAAAGTTTATGCAGCTGTTTGGTTTAACCTAAAGCTGAAAGCATCTTGTATCCATGGATCAAAGCACCTGTGGAAACTTGCAAGCTATTCACGTTACCTCCATCAGACTCTTAAAAATTTAATTCACCCAGTTATTCAAAGAAATGCATACTTTGCTGCTTCTGAAAATCTCCTCCTTTGTATGATATCAGATGATCGCAGTCACATAAGAGAGCTTGGATTAAGTCTGATTCTAAACACAAAGGCTAAAATTGAAGGGGACATCAGAAAGTTTTTAAACCAACATATAAATTTAGATACCAAGTATTATACTGACATGATTGAATGGAATGATGTTAAAGTAACAGGACTTCCTATGAAGAGCCATATTTCTGATGACAAACTAAAGCCGTTTATAAAGGAAGCAAAAGAATCTGATCACGAGAGTCAACGTATTGACTTCAATAATTTTCCATGTCACACACAAACAGAAAGAAAGGATTGTTAAATTCTATACCGAGTTGTCCGTTCGTGACACTTCTGCAAGAGATGCATTGATAAAAACAAAAATACAATCTCAAAAGAAAATGCCAAAATTTCAAACAAAAAAACAATTCAATGTGTCAGTGAAATAAGCAATGGAAACCATGTGTGATTACTATGGACTTTTGAAAAACATAAATGTTTATTTCAAAATAACGTTTTTCTTTTAAAGACATTAATCACTATTAATATTTTTCTAAATAAGTGAGATTTGTTTATTTTAACTAATGCCCGTTAATTAAAAATTGTTTTTCTTTCATTCAATTGTGTATTATTAAGATATGCTACTGTAAAATTAATATGATGAAAATCGCGAAATTCTACAAAATCAGTTGTTCTGTAATGGCATTTAACAGTTAGAAATACTTAGAATTGTAAGTTTCCTGTAAAAATATCGTATTTTGAATATTTTATTTACAATATATATATGTATATATATATATTATTTTAATATACTATAAAAGAAATAAAAAAATACAAATTTTATCACTTTTTCATAAAAATATCCATTTTGAAGCACTTTGCGGTACTTGAAAAGATTTTAGTAGAACAATAAAATTTTATTTTATATTCTTTATTCTAATCCCAAGAGGCAACTTTTGAAAACTATAGCATATTTAAATTAAAAAAAAAGTTTTTTCGTTCCACCCTAGCAAACATGCACGAAGATTATCTTGAAACCGCCAACATGCTCTGGTTTGTTATCGGTAATTCACACATTTTTCTTGAGTGGTTCGTAGCATGGGTGGTAGCGCTCTGGGTTTGTAACCTAGCGGTGGCGGGATCTAGTCCCGCGGCTGGCATTTTTTTCCTCTCTTTCCCCTGCTTCAAGGCTGGCAAGCTGAAGTTCTTAGATTATTTCCTTCATGTTAATTAAAAAATATATGTAATTAACATGTAGATGTTAGTCGACGGCAAAAAAAATTTTAAATGTCGTAAAAAAATATTAATACATAGGCTATTTATGGCAATATAACCTATAAGAAAAAATATTTTGTTTACAAATGTTAACATTTTTAAACTCTCTTGCAAACTCTCTCTGACTGCAGAAATTCCAGGAACATGCTATCTCTTTTCTATATCTTTTACTAACAATT
>OU015497.1:126365151-126385151 GCA_907164885.2 Dolomedes plantarius | reverse complement strand
GTTTTTTTTTTTAAATTTTTGCCATACTGAAGTTACAATAATATTTTATATGCATTTATTTTAAAGTAGGTATACACTACTACTCTGGGATAGTAAAGATTAAAGAACGTGAATAAAAATGTATTAATAAATCTACAATGAAATTTGGAAAGATTACAAAGTTCGTCATTCGTCGAATTCTGAGATATCAGTACGGAATGTACAGTGCGTCTCATTCTTAGAAATTTTAAAGTTTTCCAATTGCAAAGTAGACAATTATTACACTTGAAACTTGAAAAATTTTCTTTTAAATGTTTATCGTTAGCTGTAAATCACACGCATTTGCAAACTTATTGTACTTGGTAAACATATCTTGAGTAGATATTATGGCTTGTTGTTATCATGGAACATACCCAGTAGCGGATCAAGTACTTTGAGGTCCCAAAGCGCAACGTAGTTTTGAGGTCCCAAAGCTCAACGTAGTTTTGAAGCCCCAAAGAATGTATCTCTTTATGAAGCTGCTAACTTTAGGAGGCCTTTGTCAATCGGAGTACCCAAGCGAGCGCTTCGTGTGCCTGTGCGATGACCGACATTTCACTGTTGGTAGCGGAAAACGGTAATTTCGAAACTATGACGTTACCGGTTTCACGGAAAATTCTTATTCTCTGCCAAATTGTAAATTTTTTGGGGGATACACTTAGCTGTGTATAGGTGTGTGGGACTAGAGGATATTTACAGAGCACTTACAAAGGTGTCTTAAGCGCTATATTTTACCGCTAGGACCTTTACAAAACGGTTCTATTTGTGTGGCGTCACCGTAATCCAATGGAATGTCAGCAATTTAAGGCGACAATAGACCTTCAGATAACGATTTTTTTTCTTCTTTCAGAAAATGACTCTGCAACTCATCAGCTTTAAATTTAAAAAAAAAAAAAGTATGTTGATCCGATCATTATTAACCGAGTTATAAGTATTTTTTCAAACGTAAACAATGGAAATGTTACGTTAAATTAAAACTTTAAATGCTATTTTCTTAAAACAAGTTTTCATGTCGTTTCGGTAAGTTCAAAATGTTCCATGCGTAATAATTTTTCTTGAATTTTCATAAAATTTCATAAAATGATTATTTATATATGTTAGAATAATACTTAGTAATAAATTCATTATACTATTTTAAAACACCTTAAAGTTTTTTCAATCAAAAAAAAATTTTGGAGAAAATTTTGCATAAAATGACCTATTTTTATCGATTTATTTTCTAGTATTTATAAATATAACTGTAAATCAAATATTGCTACTAACTTTTATTATAACTATATAAAGCTAGCTTAATAAAGAAAATTAGATTATCTGAGACAAAAATTGATGCGCATGGAGCATTTTTAAATGGAGTAATTAACAAGCTGATTTTAATTCATATCTTAATTAATTAGATTCTGATTTTTTATGTAGCATTTTAATCTCTAAACAACACTGTATTAGTATAAAAAAATTCATAGCAATTGGTTGATAAATTTTTAAAAAAATTTCATGGTTCATTGTCGCTTTAAGTTCTGTACGTTAATATAAAAACGAGTAAAGTATCAATCTGTTACTAACCAGTTACCATGCATTTGTATTCCAATCATGTTTTATGTAGTATATTTTTTTCTAGACTCAAGGTTAAATGTATGTCTATCATTGATGATCTGCTGAGCAATATATTTATCATATGCAAGCAAGCGCTTTCTCAGTTAGCTTTCCTGAGACAGTAATGTGTAGGCAAACAGCAGATGATCTGATGAACAAGTTAAAATATAAAATAGAAAAAAATGTTCTAATGAAAATAGGCATCTTCAGGGCACCCACCTGCAGATTAACATAACGAAAATGAAGCACACATCGGTATGACATATTCGGCAAGTATTCTGTTGAGAAAATAATTCTAGATTATGAACTTCATACTTTTTCATAAAAAGAGTAACAAGAGTCTTTCGTAATATGCTGTACCTCAGTTATTTTCTTTCTTCCTATATCAATGGTAGACAAGTCTGCTCAAGAAGTCTGTTTGCGTACATTGGGAGAGTGTTGTACTAACCTTTTATCCTACCTCAGGTTATATCTCCCGCAATGTACCGATGTCGGCTCAAAGTGTATGCAATTTGGTCAAGACAAGCAAATGTATTAAATCCACATGCACAACTACATTTACATTAATAAATACATATAAACGTCTCCCTCGAGATTGTTTTCATGCATTTTTACATTCCCAGGAATTTTTAATTTTACTCTCTAATGCGTGATATACCATTTTTCTTCTTCTTTTCTGTGGAAGACTGCACATCGTCAATCACCAGAAAAAATTTAGAGAAATTCCAAATTTTTATTTTCCTCCTCCATCATACTCATCGGTTTTGTCTTCCAGAGGCCATAATAAGAAGAATAACTAGGACCAACGCTCCTGTGTACGCTGCCGGCGTAAAAATTTTCATTTGTGGCCCGTCTAACGACGGCACTTTCCATGCATTTTATACCTCATGCAGTTTTAGACCTCCGACATGTAGCATGGGCGGCTTAAAACATCACTATTGTGCTTAAGGAAAGATTTTATTTAACTTTAGGCCAGAGCCTTCAACAGATATCATTTACGGCTTAAAAACATGTATTGCGTATAAGGCAACTTTGTATTAAACCAGATGGCTCTGTTCATCGCGTGCCACAGTATCATTCCTAAAGCCTCTGCAATAGATGGTCGTAGCCAAAATAATTTATATTTGGCCCCTACAAATAAAAAATGCATAACTATCATATAATTTATAAGGATAAAAAATACAGCCTTGCATTCTTTATTATCAAAATTTATCAGTTTATTTTAAACTTTATTATAAAAACTACCATGTTTGAAGAAACTATATGCTGGCAAAGTATAGCATTGAAGGTAATTACAGATACAGAATTAACATTTTTAGAAAGTTTTAACATGTCATCAAATAATTTATCACAAAATAATAACATAGGATATAATAATCGTTAGATTAAAAAAATAATGTATACCAAAACAAACATAGATTTTTGGGTTTCAAATTTTAAATAACAACTTTGCGTTTATTCAATTCTAGGGAATTGATTTCAAATTTTTTATTTTTTTATAACGACAGATTTGTTTGAAATCTTCCTCTTCTACAATCTATTTTCACAGTCTGAGTATCTATCCAAATATAGACCCAAGATAATGTTTGGAAAATATATTCAGACACTTTTAAGGAATTACATGAAGCATAATCTCTCTGGAAAATGTAGTGTGTAGAACTGAAGGATGACGGTACAAAACTGTTTTGTTTCTGCTTCAAAGCATCGAAAGAGTCTGCTCATACGAATTTAAACTATTTAAAACTTTATTAGTTGTAATATTCTCCCATTTCTAGTTATATTAAGACCCGATAATATACTATATGTTGATTATAAGAGTAATTATGATGATTAAAATGTGCTATTCCGGAAACGGATGAAATGTCATAACAAGATGTTTTTGGTCGCACAGCCATGTTTCCTCATTACTTACTTAATCACTGCTAAATAATTAACTCCTTTCTAATTATATACCTTCAGTATTCTACAGTATATAGTTTCTCGGACTTTCTGACGGTACCTTTATCTCATTTACTATTATTAAATTTCTCCGCACTCAAATAAAGACACAATATTTCCCACTCCGGCATTCTAAATTAATATTTTTTAACATCATATACTGATATAATTATTCACCTTTAACGGTCCCAAGTACGTGTATATAACGAATAACACTCTTAATTTGTAATTTAAATTATATAAACTATACTTCACGTTAATTAGAAACATCGAGACACTTCAATTAGCAGTATTGCATAAAACACTCCAGGTATGGTACTTTTGGTTACGTTTGGAAATCTACGTTGAAAATAACCATTAAGGGTTTATAGAATAAAGAGTTTATTAAATAATTCATCATTAAAAGAAGGTTAATAAATTTCCAGAATTGTGTTCCTTTATCATTAGGAAAAAAGTTTACCATATCGTGTCTCAAATTTATCGAATTTAGAAGAGGTTTCCATCGAATTTAGAAACTTTATAAACCCATAAACAAACTTAACATAATCATCAGATACAGTATGCTTTACAGTAAACGATTTGGGTCGAATTTTGAAGGATTTTAAAGTTCTTTACATATATTTTCCTTTGATTTGTCACTTAGATAACTTTATTCTCTCATTTTTTATCTTCAAATTTTCATTTAATATTCATACCATCAATTATATCAATTACAATAAAATTGAATATTAAATGACCATTTTACAAATGCCTCACAAGTGTCAAACCTATAATGAAAAGCCATCAATATGATTTTAATCCACAAAAATAACAAGCATTCTTTCATAATTGGAACATGCTCGTAATCATCTCTTATCTCTTGATTAGATTTTATTAAAAAACCAGATGGTCAATATTTTTTTTTATTCGTGTGTCTTGCATCAACATTAATATCATAGCATTTATCAAACTTCACAGTTAAATATATCAGTTAATTTATTTATAAAATATAAAATATATACTTCCATTAATAAGAATCTCAGATATCTGGCCTATATCTCAAGAACTCACTACATTCTGGAAACCACCTTCCTTAATGTATCACACCATCTGTAAAGATGGTTTAGCGAGCATCTTATCTTACTTTTTACTTTCGGTTCATATCGAAACAACAGTAGAGGAAGAACGGATATGAAAATAGAAGAAATCAAAATGCGTAACATAATGTTCCGCATAACAGTCAATAAGACGAAGTTCAAATTCAAAAGAATCTAAAATTTAGATAAAGCACAAAAGGGAATTGTAATTTTAGGAATTAGAGAAAAGCAGTCTTTTTCAACACAATAATTTATTTCTTGAAAGAAATGCAAAGTAAGAATCTTAGTTTAGATGGAATGAGACCAACGTTTATGCCGTCAAAATCTATATTGTCCATCCAATACATTAAAAATATCTGAAGGTAGGAAAACATTTATACTTATATGGATATATCGTATGACTTTTTTTTAAATATACTTTATACAAAAAATGAAAACATGAAAGAAGTAATTCTTAATTTCGGTTACTAAGTTTGTCTTTTTTTCTCTGATCTATTTTGAATTAACTGTATCTGAAATGTCTGCCCCCCCCCCCCCCAAATAAAAAAGAGAGAGAAAAAAAAGAAACTTTGTGATGATTTTAGAAAATCCTCAGGGACTTTAAATATAAAAGATAAAGTCGTAAAACAGTTTGAATTTACCCCGGTCAACCAAAACATGTTATTAGAGTAAAAAAGATTATGTTCAAATTCTGGGGGAAGGAAGTTCAAAATTAGCTCCTAATTCTGAACTTCCTTCCTCAGGGAATAATTTTTGAATTCCTTCCTGATCTGAAAGCACAAAAGTCCTAAAGATAGACTAGCAGTAGTTCATAAATATACTAAAAGGACGATCTTCAAATTTTTATCATATTTGTCTCTACAATTATTTTATTTATTTGTTTAAACTGTACAAAACTTAATTAATCAGACTTTTTGAAAAAGAAAGAAGTTAACTCAAATTATAATACGAGCTAATAATCTGGGAACAGAACATGCTTCCCTCGTTATAATCTTATAAAGAACAAGTTAAAACACTTATTTGAATTTATAGGAAATTAAGACATATTGAAGGCATGTTCTGACCTAGAACATATATTTTACGTGTTTCGAACGATAAGGAAGTAGCTGACTGATAATCGTGCACTTGTAGATATGAAATTAAGAAATGATCACGTTTTGTAATGCTGATGCAATTTTTTTTAATCTTTGATTTGGACCTGCATCGTCATTAGTACATATTGGAAATAAACGAGTAATAAGTATGATAAATCATTAATTTTTTTGTTTATTTATGGTTTATTTAAAAAGATCAATGTTTTAAACAAATGTATAATGACGACTTCATGAGGGACGTAGAAATGGGCAATTTATATAAACAGACAGCAAGCAAATTGCTTGAAGTCCATGGTTTTGAAGACTCAATTTAGCATTTTCAAATTACTTTCGTGTAGTTTAATCTCACAGCTAAGTATTAAAAGGCATTTCTTTAAGGAAATTCAAATTTCATGCTTATTAAATTAGCTTCTTGATTTTAAAAACAAAACAGGTTAAATGGAATAAATAAAATAAATTTGAGTTTCAATTTTGAACGTAACATAGTTGGAAAAAAAGAAAATTGAAAATTCAGCACAGGAATAAAGGAGAGATCCAATACAATGGAATAAAGCAATGTGTAATCATAAAAATTAAATATTTCCAAGCGAAAAAAAAAGTTGTTATTCTTTGAAGTAGTTAAAGTATTTAAAACATAACTAACTAAATGTTAAATTCAAAGAACTTCATGTTTATGATAATACCTACTGTAAATTGTGTCGCCAATATAGCAAATTTTTGTTAGCAACTTTGTCGGTTCTACTTTGAAACTAATGTTTAATGAACTGTTATTTCTAAATATGAAGTAAGAAACTTCCGTTAACTTACTAAAACAACTTCCCCAAGTATACTTACTTTAAAGTAACGCAAAAGCAGTTTTGACTTCCTGAAACCTGTAAATAGCAATTGTCGTGATAAAAATCTCATCAATGTATTACACAGCAGTTTCAAGATCTATAATTTATTTACAAATTGAAAGTTTGAATTATTTGATTTCCTCCTCCAAAAGGTTGACATATAGTTTTTTTCATTTATGCAAAATTTTAGAGATTTTTAGCATTTTAATGTTGATTTAAAAAAAATTGAATTTCTCGGGAGATTGTACCACATTCCCTCAAAAACATAAAAAAAAGATGGAGTGTTACCAGAACGTAAACAAAATTGCCTCAAAGTTTTATTTCGACTGACGCAATTTCGTTATTAATTATTTCTGGAAAAAATTCATTTCACTAAATCCTTCCAGTTTTTATATTTTGTCTTAGATTTTTCTGGTTTAAATAGGTTTTTGCCCTGAGATCGTATCCTGTTGATCAAATCTTACAAAATTTTCTATCAAATAGCTCATAGTTTTTAGTCCGAAATAGCAGATTTTTTCCCGATACCTGCAGTAGATAACTATCATTTCTGGATGGTTACATGAACGTAAATCAATTTTTCAGATCATATAAAGTCGAATGAGATGTAAGAAATTTTTGCAAATTTTAATTTAAAAAAAAATTATGCATCACGCGTAAGGTATTCCTTTGAACAATGGTGATAAAAACCTAAATCAATTTTAGCATATTTATTTTTAAACAAACTCATGGATAGAGAAATATTGACGATGTTTGAAATTTTTAAAATTGAATGCCTTGTACTCTATTTGTCGGCAAGGTTGTGTAATCATTTCTTTCATACATGTAACGTAGATTTTTCTTTTATTAATGATTCAAAAACATAAATAAATTTCATCTTAATTATTCTTTAAAACTGATCAGAGGGATTTTAGTAATATGTGAAGGACCGTTTTAGAAAAGTACTAATGAAAATGTTTACTGTATATCTATCTGTTATATCTAACCGACTGGAGGAAACTTGAAGATGCCGTTCAAATAGATAAACATCTAATCTTTAAAGACTCCACAATTCCTCATCAGATTTCACTCATCACTATAGAAATAATTCCCTACAGCTTCAAAAATTTCATTCCTCTTGAGTTTCCATCATATAATTATCACAGATATGACTACTATGGCGACTACTATGTTTTGAAAATATTATCTTTTTTCTGTTACAAAAATTACAGTGAGGTTTCTAATCTTATCTTTTTTTGTAAAGAATTGGCTTTCGATTTAGAGAATTCTTAAAGAAATAAAATCACGTAAGAGGTTCATTTTCTTCCCGGAAATGTTCTTTTTATCAACTGCTGATTGTTATTATTGCCTTGGATTCAAGTTTCTCTGCTTTAGATTCAATCCTAGTAAAGATGAAAGGTCGTTATTTTGTTTTTACGTACTGGCAATTTTATCGGGCCTTTCGTCTTTTACAGTAAACAATATGGTATTCAATAAATATTGATATTTATCCTATACCATCCCATCCCCCGAAAAGAAAATATTTCAGATTTAAATACCTGAACCAATGAATTTGCTTTTATGCTGTGAGAAGAAATTCTTTGAAAATTTTGGTTTTGTAGTCATCATTATTTTATTCCAGAGAATTAAAAGTAGCATTAGTTTAAAAGAACTGTTGCAACTACGTATTTTTGAAAAATGCAAATGACCTTTTTATTTACAATAAGAAAATATAAAACAATATAAGCTTAAATTCATAAGAGTTACTATTTTTTTATCCTCTAAACAAAATTATAAAATAATTTTGAATAAAAAATATATTTTTCGTTTCTATTTTATGCATTATAATCAGGGATATTTTCAAGATGTATTAAATAAACTTTGGGTAACTCGTTTACACAGCTGATAGGCACTTTATCCTTTGGAAAAAATTTCATTTATTCCAAGCCATATTTTCTCTCTCTTTTGACGTCCTAACATGGGTAACTCTGACATACATTTTTCATCTCAAATTTAAGAACATGTTAAGATTTATGAGGCTGTATAATATGGAAACATTTTGACAAAATATATGTCACCTTTCTTGCTGCCAAATATATTTCAAGAAAAAATTAAATAGAAGTGAAGAAACACAAAATCATTGAAACATGAAAAACGCGAAGTATTTTTATAGAAAGGAAGTAAGAGTATTTCATATTTTTTCTTTTTTCTCCTATAAGGTCAAAATATTTGTAAAATATTGATCGTAAAATTTTCCATTTCTATTCTCCTTTGGTAAGAAAGCAGAACTGTAAGTAAACAGTATATAGCCTGTGACATTTTGTTTAAAACAAGGGAGTTTTATTTGTAGGACATCACTTTCATGCCCTGCATTTATTTTAGATGATTGCTACATATGCATTTCGGCGATGAAATTCTTTACATAGTTTTTGACACATTTTAATACGAATTTCATATTTTAAGGAACAGTGAATTAAGTATAACGCGTAAATCTTAAGAAACGAGTTTAAATTTTGGGAGTGAATTTCTTTTAAAATGAAGAGCAAGTAAAAACATCGCAGATTTGATATACAATACACTTAAAAGAGTAATAAAAATTAAGGAATCTTGGTATTTATTTATTTTGAAGTTTAATGCTTTTCATAAAATGCAATGATGCATTAAATGATGGTACGTTAAGTACAAATTTTATTACAATTTTAACTGAAATAATATTCGAGTTAATGTCTTACAGTAACATCCCTCATTCAGTTTTTTCTATATAATACCATTATATAATGTGCCAATGATCTAAATAAGAATAAACGGGACCATCAGTACATGAAATAGTGTTTTACTAAGAATCTCAATAGTATTTTGGGGATTACCATTACTTCCTGTTGAGATGTTACAGTGTGTTATATATGTTGTAGTGTATGATAGTGTTACAAACTACTGGATGTGTTTTTTATTACATAAATTAATTAAACTATTTCCTGTATCTCTACATTTTGAATACATATTTTGTCTTGTTTTCATTTTAACCTTAACAACCCTTTTTGAATCTACTAAAAATTATGGTACATATGTTTAAAATCGCATTTCATACTACATTTATAAAAATAAATCGAGTGAAATTTTCCAAGTTATTTTAATAAGTTACATGTATCAGACACACAATAAATTAAAATCATAATAATATACTACTATTTTAGACATTTTTTGATTGTTTTCCTTTTAACTTTAACAGCCTTTTTTAAATCTACGCAAAATTATGGTACAGGTACTTAAAATCGAATTTCCTACAACATGCATAAAAAGAAACATAAGTAAAATTTTCTTATACATGTCTGATACATGTAACTAATTATTTTAACAAGTTATATATATTAGACACACAAGAAATTCAACGCATAATATTATGCTACTATTTTAGAAATATGCTTTAATTTGTGATTGAATTATTGTGAATACGTTCTTAAACTGGAATTGGAATGTTAAATTAACTTTATCCAATATATTATAACGCCATGAACTGAAAAATGAGACATGTTATTCCCATTTACATGTTAACACATAACATATCATTCGTTATAAATTTTAAGAAAATATAACAATTACAAATTTTAGAAATATTACTAATTGATGACTACTATAAAGTGAAACACTCTAGAAAGAGAAAAATTATAATTTGAAAAGAACATAGGTATTTATCTGTGAGCATGCATTAAGTTTAGGTTGTAAATCTAAGAGAATATGTTATTAATGCATTCTTCTGTTTTAATCCTCTAAACATAATGTTAGTTTGAGATGCTCCGACTGTATTCACCAGAGGTAATTTATTATGCATAAAGTTCTCTTACATCTTAAAATTCAAATGTAGGGAGGGGAAAAGTTACGAGAAGAAAAAGTTAGCTTCTGTGCATACACTATCTTGTAAAGAAGAAAATATTTTTACAGGCAGATAAACGATCTGAGTGAGGAAACGTTTAAAAGATAACAATAGCCTATGTATTTTTAAAATTACTTCGATCGATAAAGTACCCTAATCTACATCCGTAATAACATCTGCTACATATGTATTTCTGATATATATTTTAATACAGATACACAATTATTATCGAGACATAAGTGCTTTAACAATCATTAATATTTTAAAGAAAGTACATACATTAAATTTGAAAGAAACCGGAGTGTTGAATTTATTCAAATACAGTTTATAAGGAATAACACACTCTTAAGACATAACATTGATTTTACCAGGAAATTTTCAGAATATGGAAACTATAAAATCTTATGTTCGTCCTTCCTTATTTCCATAAATTATAGAAGGTAACTTTCTAGCCGATCGAACTTTGAAATTTACATAAAAATATTAATACATTTTTTAAAATAAGGCTGTCGAGATTTGCGAGTCTTGATTAAAATACATTTTCTTATGATTTAAACATATTGTTCTTGAACTCTTCTAATGGGCTAAGTCTATATAGAATAATTCCATTCTTTTGTGATATAATTTTGAAACGGCTGACAAAAAAACATTAAATACACTTTGTTAGCATGTATGAATCTTCAGTCTCGTTAACTTGTTACCATCTATGAACCTAGATTAAATTTATTTTTATTGAGAGATTGCATATATCTGGATTAGAAACCATCAATACTGGAAATTACTAAATCAAGTTTATATTCATCAATACATCTTTTATTTACTTTTTCCATTACTAATAGAAATATGTAATATGCTATCTTATATTGAAACATTGTATGAATTTTTAATTTACAACAATATGATAATAAAATATATGCTAATTTATTCTATAGAAAAGAGAAATACAGGACAAGTAAAAATGATGTGTTTTTCAAAATTATTATTTAATGTTCATGAAAAAAACTAGATTTGTTTCTTAGAATGTTTTCATTGCATATTTTTACCATGTAGTAATAAAGTAAATAAAAAATATTTTATCAAAATGGGGTAAAGGCTTAAATATTTATTAAGTATTCATACTATTTGTTTATTTCTCAATACTTCTCCATCGGTTTGATAGAATGATTTTTATACAATGTAGTGATGAAAGAAACAAAATATTTTAAGTTAAATTCTATATCTTCTGAGGTATTGGACGGTCTTATATATATATATATATATATATATATATATATATATATATATATATATATATATATATATATATATATATATATAAATATATATATATATATATATATATATATAAATATATATATATATATATATATATATATATATATATAAATATATATATATATATATATATATATATATATATATAAATATATATATATATATATATATATATATATATATATATATATATATATATATATATATATATATATATATATATATATATATATATATATACATATATATATATATATATATATATATATATATATATATATATATATATATATATATATATATATATATATATATATATATATATATATATATATATATATATATATATATATACACTGCTGGCCATTAAAATTGCGACACCAGTAAGGAAAGCAAATAGCAAAACTTTACTTATTGTACGTATACAGCATAGTAGGAAGAAAATATGATTAAATTTGGGGGGGGGTACACAGGGTCCAAAATTAGTAGAGTAATTTTTTAGAGAATTCAAAGCATTTTGATGAAGTTCTTCATATTTTAGATATCAGATTGAAGTCAATTCTAACTTTGGAAAATTGGATCATAAGTCCGAATTGGGAGTGAACCTTCCAGAAAGAACAAGAAACATAATTTCGTAGATTCTGATCTTTGATTCTTATATCAGAATGAGGAAATAGCGCAATTATATATTTTAGTCATGATATATTGGACACACAATTGTGTTTACTGATACTTGAGAGACGTTAACAAGGAATAAAAATTCGGAAAATCTAACATTTAAATATCTTATATCGATTACTTTTTTATCTTTAGATTAGAATTTGGATTAAGAGGCGATACTTTATTGAGATAAAATGGAAGAATTTCGAATAGGGGTCTAATTAATGAAAGTGAAAGCATATTGTTTCAATTTCCCCCTCCGGAAAATACTTGCGAGAGGGGCCCAGGCTCCCCGAGCAAGGCTCCCCATCAGGTGAGAACTGCGTATAAAAATGAAAACTTAAATTTATGAATTTAAGTCTATAATTTTGCTTAAGCACAAATTTGCATGTCTGCATACTGTCTTGAGAATATTATCTAATAATTACTATTTACAACCTTACTTCAAAACATATTACATAAACAGGAACACTAGTTGTTAAGGGGGCGCTGGACTGAGCCTCCGATGTTTCGAAGCCAATGTTAAGTCAATGGGGAAGTTCTTAACAAATTGCAAATTCGCATTTAAATATTTTGAGAAAATTTTTTCTGCATAAGATACCTCACGACTTAACAATTCGTGTTTGTTTATCAATTTTTGGTTTTCTCTTAAAATTTAATTTTAAATGACTGTCAAATTTCTGAGCTGAAAAAATAAGCGGTACTTTTGCTTTAAACTCTTTATAAGTTCTCGAGATCAAATAGTAATACAATATGAAATAATGCGCGGGATTCCTGAATCTTTTGGCTTTTCAAAGATACTTTTTTCTTAATTTTACGTAAATTAGGGTAAGAGTAATTTGTCGGTAAAAATGGGGAAATTTTGTAAAAATCGGAACATTTCTCCAAAAACCACGCCTCCCGCCGGCAGTGAGGTTCAGGGAGGGGAAAGAATTCAGGGGGACCCCCGGGCGGTAAGACACAAGGGTTGGGGGGACGGTGATTTATGGATAGTGAGTTGCCTGGCGAAAAGAGCACAAACGTTTGCTATGTGCCTTTTCAGCTGACGGGTAAAGATTTTAGAACTACAGTAAAACTTGATTCCTAGCTGGTATATGTATATTGATCACTGGCTAAATTTTGGCTATCATTTTCATCATGTTTCGTATATATATATATATACATGTATATATATTTGAGTTAATTTTTGTCGTTATGTAAATAGTTTGTATAAATATCATTTTAGTATGTGTAAATATTTATAAAAGTAAATATGTATAAATGTAAATAATATGTATACATATGAAATGTATTATGGAATGTAAAATTATAACAAATGTTAATAATTTTAATTGCCCTGACCAATTTATATATATATATATATATATATATATATATATATATATATATATATATATATATATATATATATACACAGGTAGCCCTCCTATAACACGGTACATAGGTTCCTAGAAACTGCCGTGTTGTATGAAACCGTGTTATATGAGACCAAGATACAGTTAAAAAACGGGGGGTTAAGTTCTGAAAACTTATTAAAAAGTAAATTTTTTTAAAATTCCATATAAGCAACTTTAATTTTTATTAAAACTATAAAAGTATGCATAACACAAAACGAAAAGAAACAAGTAAATATTATTTTCATTTAATACGACCTTAATTAAATAAATTTCTTACTCATCACTGCTCAGTACAATCAAACGAGAACATTTTTTCGGTTGAACGATATCGCCTTCTCTTTCAGAACCTTTTTCTTCATTTAGATTTTTTGTACAATATATCCTGATTAAAAAATCTGTAGATATAGATACATATATATAATCTTGCCTGCACCTCTATTCGACGGCCACTTTTTTTTTTAACCATGAGTGGCCCGCCATAGAGAAGTTTCACTATATGTGTGTGTGTGAGTGTTCGTTCCAGTATCACTCTGGAACGCTTGGAGTAATTTCAACCAAACTTGGTACACATATCACTTACAATCTGGAAAGAAACACTTGGGGGGGGAAGACACCCCTAGCATCCCAAGGGGGGCAGGGGGCACATGTAAAAATAATCCAAAACGACTGATATTAGTGTCGAATCCATAGTTTTCGGGGTCGCTGAGATTAATAGTGACACTCCCGATTCCGTCTAAGTGCAAGTTAAGCCCCCCATCAGCATTGGGGGGAAGGGGGGGGAAGAAGAGGTGAATATAAAATGTCCAAAATGACTGATATTAGTGTCGAATCCAAAGTTTTCGGGGTCGCTGAGATTAACAGTTATATATGTATGTATATATGTATATATATGTATGTATATATATATATATATATATATATATATATATATATATATATATATATATATGTATGTATATATATGTATATATGTATATATGTATATATGTATATATGTATGTATATATGTATATATGTATGTATATATGTATATATATATGTATATATATATATATATATATATATATATATGTATGTATATATATACATATATATATATATATATATATATATATATATATATATATATATATATATATATATATATATATATATATATATATGTGTGTGTGTGTAAATTATTATTAAAATACCTTAAATTAATCTATAAAAATATTACATCTGGTGTTTGTGGTATAATTGATAATAGCTATAGTCTAATTAGAAAACTACAAACATTAGATAACTGTAAATATATTGTAACTTATGATTTTAAAGATCTATTTAATAATATTGATATAAATGATTTAAATAGAATAATCATAATGTTAGTACAAAATAATATTCAATACTTAAGCAACGAAATTAAACTAACTCGTTTCAATAGGCTCCTAGAATTAGTAACTAAACATAATTACATAGTTCATAATAATAGTATATACTTACAGTCCAAAGATGTACCACAAGGTGGTAATGCTTCAAGTATGCTAGCTAATTTATACTTATATTATTTTGAAATTAATAATATAGAAAATAGCAATTACAATATATATAGATGATATAATAGTAATTAATAAAAGTGATAACCCTATAGACTTAAATTTTTACCCTCATAATTTGGAACTAATTAAAAGTAGCCATGATAATATTAATGTAAACTTTCTAGATATTAATATTAAATTAAGTACTCACAGTAAATTTACTTTTGACTTATACGACAAAAGATCTGATTATAATTTTAATATTGTTAAATTTCAAAATTATCTAACCTGTTTACATAAATCTGTTTTTAATAACATTATTGTAAATCAGTTAGTTCGTATAAATGGGCTATGTTCTAAAGACAATAGGATTAAGCATATTATAGACTTGAAAGCTGTGCTAACTCGTAATAATTACCCTGTAAGTCTATCCAAAAACATAATTGGTTGTTTTTGTTTTAATGAAGAGTTTGTTCTGTTGCATTAACATGTTAAACATAACAATAGGTTAAAATAGAAATAATAACTACTAAAAATAAGAATAAAAATCATAAGTAAAATAAAATAATATTAAAATTAACTCAAAGTAGTAACAGTAATAACTAAATAATTAAAGGAATAATAGTCTTAAAATACGGTAACCTAAGTAAGTCTGTAACTGAGAATCCACTACCTCAATGGTTGCAAGTTTTATGACGTCAGTCATCTTGCTGTTACAAGTTCTTAATTTCCACTCTGACTAGCGCCAGGCTTGGTGTTCTTTGGTTAAGTACTTATTCAAACTTAATTCATTTATTAATCAATTCTTCTGTTAATAATGGATTGTACGGTGTCTGAGTGTGTTTATTTAATAGATCATACTCATCAGAAACAATCCATTGGTTTTTAGACAGTATTGACACCGCTGATGAAGAAATGCTGTCAAAAACCTTATTCATACTTTTCTTTACATGATGTTTGTTCCTGGCTGCAAGTAGCTTTAGAGCTATTACTGGTTTTTTCTTTCATCTTATTCTTATTTATATATGTATATATATATATATATATATATATATATATGTATATATATATATATATATATATATATATATATATATATATATATATATATATATATATATATATATATATATATATATATATATATATATATATATATATATATATATATATATATATATATATATATATATATATATATGTATATATATATACAGAGGCTGTTCGCACAATTTTTAGACAATTTTGGTAAGCGATAATAAAAAATCGTTTGCTGCAAAAGAAATAATTGCAATTGTACTATGTTTTTAAAAGTCAAAATTATCGTCTGCGGCTTGAAAGTTTTGTTTTTATTCAAAATGGCGTTTTTAACAAAGCAGTGGTTCGAAGGCTACATTTATGCTCTTTCCGAAGAGAAATATGCATACTCCGTTATCCTAAAACGATGTGAGAGTCATGGTTTTGGGATATCTAAAGCGTCGATAGATAATATCGTCAACAAGAAAGGAAAAAAACGTCAAATTGGAGCCTCAAGTGGGACAAAAATTCCAAACAAGTATCTAAGGAAAAAACGGACATCTTTGACTATTGCAAAGGTACGTTGTTTAATGTTAAAATAAAATCCCCCTAGTCAAAGGACAGTTCCAAAATCATTAAAATGCTCGGTGTCCACTGTAAACAAAATGATAAACGTTGATTTAAATCTTAAGAAAGCGAAAAAACGCAATGTGCATCGTCTTCTTCCAAATCATATCGTTGAATGCAGGACACGCTGAAGAATTCTATATGAGAAACACTTATCCAAATAAAAATGGAAAACAATTGTCACAATAGATGAATCATGGGTGTATTTAAATGATTGCGACAAAAAAAGAGCCTTTTATTATCATAAAAAGGGGAGAAAAAAATTTAAGTACATGGTTCAAAGAATCGAAAGAAAGTTTTTCTAAGGGATTCATGACTGTTGCTGGTTTTTCTTATAATGGAAAGTTAAAAATAAAGAGAGTGAAAGAAAATGTCAAGATTAACTCCAAATACTATCAGGAACATATTGTATCGCCAATTTTTCTGAATGAAATACCATCGCTTTACTCACAGTGCCATCAATCTGTGAGACTCCATCAGGACAAAGCTAGCAGTCACAAATCAAAATCCACTGTAAATTTCCTAAAAGAAATGGAACAAAAAACTGGTATCAAGGCCATACCCTTCACTGATATCCCTACTAAATCTACCGATGTATCACCTATGGATTTTTGTGCTTTCGGACTTTTAAAATCTGCATTATCCAAACGTCGTTCCAAAACCCTTACAGGACTCTGGACAGCTGTTCAGGAAGAATGGGATAGAATACCTCTTCTGACACTTCAAAAGGCATTATTATCCTGGAAATTGCGGTGTCGAAAGATAGTTCAGAATGAGGGATGTCAAATAGAACATTTAAAACACAAGAATTTTATGTAATTTAGTTTTATGAATACAATATACATCGTCTAAAAAATGTGTGAACAGCCTCTGTATATGTATATGTATATATATATATGTATATATATATATATATGTATATATATATATATATATATATATATATATATATATATATATATATATATATATATATATATATATATATATATATATATATATATATATGTGTGTGTGTGTGTGTGTGTGTGTATATATATTTTTTTTCAGTGTTATAAACAATTTGATTATCAAGTAGGTTTTTAAATCTTTTAAAAATTTGCTCTCAACTAAGTCACCTTATTTCTGTGAAATATACGATATCACCTTACTCAGCATCCAAGCTTTTAAGAAATTCCTGAAATTAGTGATGATAGAATTCTCCGAGCCCTTAAAAATTCACCGTTTTGTCGGCGATTTGCTTTAGAATTGACCATTTTTTAAAGTATTTCCGCATAAATTTTCCTGGTGTATTATGCATAAATTTTCCTGGTGTAGTTTTCATAAAAGACTTTGTGAGAAACGTGTTTGTAACTTTAACTGTTTTTAAACAAATGTTGTAGGAAGAAAACTCAATCTTCTATTTAAATTATTTTTTCTCATTACTAAATTGTTAACGGAAAGCTTATTAATCGATCTACTTGATAAAAACACATCATTAAAAATTAAAATTAAGTTTAATATTAATAAAAAAAATGATAAATAAGGAATTGCAAAACTGATAAATTTATTTTCTTTGAAATCAAAATTCTTGTCGCATAGCTAGAGCGGTAGATTTCCAAATCCCAACTAACTGTCTGTCTTATCACTAAAATGCAGGAAGTTAGTGTGTGTGGGGGGGGGAGAGAATTGAATGTGAAAGGCTGTAAATAGGGGAAGATACCTGACCCCATCCCCTTGTTCAGTCGAAGTGTAGGCAAGAACCATTGATAGCTTTGTTGACAGTTTCAAATTACGAGGGGGGTTTCTACCCCTTCTCAACTTCGAAAACTATTGCCTCTCTGATTGGTTGCTTTTCTGTCAATCAAGTCGACATAGTCCCTGCCTTCCTTGTGGAGTTTTCTTGTGGGTTTTAGCGAACGCGGGGAAAAAAAATAACTCCAGCGGAGCCTTAATACCGTAAACCAATAATTTGACATATAACAAAAATACACGGCATATCAGCATTCTCTGAAAAATCCTTGTTAGTCAATATACGTAAAGCTTCAAAATTTGTAACGTGGAAAAAACTATAGAACATTTTAAAATATAAAGTGATATGAAGATCTCCAAACAAAAGTACCTTTAATACAATTAAGTTAATATTTTAGAATAGTTATGATAATATTTCATATTCAAAACAAATTCGAATGGACACTTAAAATGGTATGCAAAATACAATATATTGATGTGGAGTAAAATATATCACTACAATTGCTTTAAAATAAGTACTATAAAAGTAAGTGTTTGTGTGGCAAAACTATAACCTCGCAAAGGTAGGTCATAGAAAAAACAAAAATGGGTGCGTATAGGCCATGAACCGCAAACTCAAGGTTGGCATGGGGTCAGAAGGAATTCAGTTGTCCATCACTGAATCCAAAAAAGGAAATGTTTAACACCCAAGCCAAACCAAGAGGAAAAGTAATCTGTTCGCTCATGAATTCCAATGGGTGGAAGACATGAGACAACAGAGATCTGAGGAAAAGGGAGGGTAAGTAGTGGTCACACCATGGTCTGTCTTTAGTCATTGCTTAATCTACGTATTTATTAAATTCAGCACCCTTGAGTGACTGAAAAGTATAAAGGAGCTTATAAGCTTTACAGGCAACTGGGATTGCTTCAAAAAATTTAAGTAGGGGGGTTATAGGAAAGAGGCTTCAAGGAGGAGAGAATTTAAGAAAGATGATAGAAATGTCACATTCGGGTTGTTTCACTCTTGAGATCCAAAATACTCACACACAACAGTATTTTAACAGAAAGTTTAAACAAGATAGTTTTTTTACTTATTTGGACAGAACGCAAAGTTTAATCACTTAATATGAAGTCAATTGATGTTAGGCATCAAAGGAGCAAAATTAAAAAGAAAGTGGATCTCTTAGTTCATGAGGATTGTCGTTATTCAGGATATAATTGAAATTTGTCAGGTGGATTGTCAGGTTTTAGTATAGTTTTTCAATTCTGGGATTATCTTTTATTATACCAGTTTATAATAATTGTTCAACTTCATTTCTTATCTCTAATTCTTCAATTTGGGAAGTACGATAGGGTCTTTGGCTAACAGGGAGTTCAGACTTTAACATGATTCTT